>CAKNYM010044436.1:8669-41113 GCA_932195095.1 Andricus curvator | reverse complement strand
AAAAATATACTTTTAAATTATTTATAAATCGAATTATTCATCAAACTATTTCATAATTGGGACATGTTTCATGATAGGTACCTTTACCTTAGCGGTATCACTCGAAAAAAAGTATTATTTTAGGGCTCATTTCAGGTATAAAAATAAGACTAGGAAAAAAAACACTGGTGGGAACCCAGAGTTATTTCTTTTACATTGAAAATAACAGCATGAAGGTATCCTATTGAAAAACAGGACACAAGAAATGATACCGTAAAAAAGAGATCTCTAGTTTTTACAATGTTTTGCACGGATTTCTATTTATCGATTAATATTTGGAATATATGTAAAAATTATTTGTCCTTTCATACGAGAAACTGAATTTAAAACCCAGGAGAGTGATAACGGGATAAAGACAATTTAGTTTTTTCCCCTCCGCACTCAGAAAACATATTTTTATGTTTTCATATCACTTCCATGTGGTCGAGGAGTTACTTACTCGGGTTTTCGGTTTACACTAGAAAATCATGATGTTGAAAAAAATTATAGGATAATCAAAATTAGAATAAATAATACAAAAATATTGAAGGAATTAATGTGAAACGTAAAAAAACTACAAAGTCACAACTTATTTTAGAATATTCATATTCTCATTTGAAAGTACACAGAAATTACGTTTCTGTATAAATAAACTTTACAAATCAAAAATCAACTCGTAGATTTTTGGTTTGTAAAGTAAAGATCAATTTTGAATAAAAAATGGCATAATTAGATTTTTAGTTGGAATAATTAATTTTCAACCAAGAAAAAGAAAATTTTTAACGAAATAGTTATATTTTCAACCAAAGTGATGAATTTTCGATGAAAAATAAATTTTCAACATAAAGTGTAACCGTTGATATTCCCACAAATAAAATATTTTAATTTTCAATCATAAAGAGTTGAATTAAACCAGAAAATACGATTTTTTTTGTAAAATCTATAACAAAATGATGGAAAATGAACCCAAAATTTTTTTAAATAATTCGAGGTCCTACAAATCTTAATTTTCTCCTTGAATTATTGAAATCTGTAAAAATTCTTTGCAATAAAATTTAATCTATTTCTTAAAATATAAATCATTTTTAGTACTTGAATATAAATTGAATTCAATTTATTCATTAAAGTTCTCTAACAAAAAAGCTAAAAACCTTAGAAATCTTTGGAATCCCTTGAAATCCTTGGAGATTTCATAAAATCCTTTTATCTTATAAAATTCCTTGAAATACCTTAAGATCTTTTGAAATCTTGGGAACTGCTAGAAATCCCTAGAAACTTAATTTAATTTTCCAAATTTCACTAGAAATCCCTTGACATCTTCATAAAACGTCAAGATCTTCTTAATTCCCTTGAAATGTTTCAAAATTCCTTGAAATCCTTGGCAATATATTTAATCTTTTAAGAATTGATGAAATATTTGAAAATTAATAGCAATATTTAGAAATCCTATAAAATCCTTTCAAACGCCTTAAAACCTGATATGTTCGAAATATTTAAAATTTTGTAAAATTTTTATGAAATTTGACGATATTGCTTTAGATCCATGGAACTTCTCTGGCATTCAAATTAAATTAAACTCATTCATTGAAAATCCTTGAAAAAACATTTAAATTTCTAAAAATCTTTGGAAATCCTACAAAATTATTTGAAACCACTTGCAATTTTTTTAATCTCTTTAAAATTCAGAATTCCTCAGAATCCCTGGGAATGTTTGAAAATATTTACAATCCTTTGAACGTCCGCAATTTTCAAATGTAATGTATGAGAAAATTCTGTACTTGTAACTAAAAATTACAAAATTTGCAACTATTTGTAATATTTTTATAAATTCTTTAAAATTTGAGTAAATTTATTATAATTTTGAATAAAGCATATTGTTGGACCTTTTTGTGCTTGTTTTTATGCAAATAAATTAATAATAATTTAAAGATTATGAAAGAGATTTTTGTAGTTAAATCTTGAATAAGAAAACTTTATTTGAATTCAAATTACTAAAATCTGTCTTGTTTACGAATATAAATTGCTTCTCATCGTTTACCAAAAATACGTCATAATCGTATTTTTTTTTAACAATTGATTACATTTATGAAAAGCAAACAAATTGAATAGCTCTAGCTTGCATACATGTTGCATCATTCTTGAAACTTCGAGATTTGTTGCTGTTTTTTTTTTTAATTTTTAACTTTTTGTCCACTTTTCACTTAGTGAGGTAATAATTAATGCAAGTTAACAAACATTATTATTTAAAAAATGAATTATTGAAATCTTTAGTTTTGCTTTGAATTTTTTGATATGAACAAATAATGAATGAACATTGACAAAAATCCTTTTGAAAACAGTTATATTGTATTTTTTCAAATTTAGCTACATTAGAATACCTAGGATTATTTTATCAAACTTTTCAACCCACATGATTTTGAGATACAATTTTAAAATTATTTTTGCTATTATTATGAAGTCCTAAAAAAATTAGTCAAACTAAAAGTTTATATTTTTAGCAAATTATAGGTGCGAATTTTCCAAATTTAAATTTAGCGAAAATTTAGAATTTCCATCATTTGTTGTTTCAGTAGAAAAATAAAATTCTCGAATAATAAAATTCCCTTAAGAAAATTGCCGAATGATCAAATATTTGAACTAGAAAATTCCCGAATATAAAATATTGAAAATTTTTCTTTATAAATATTATTTATTTCTTGAAATACAAGAATCAAATATTCTTATCATAAAAACAGTTATTTTCAATATTCAAAGTTTCTAAAATTATTGTTTGAATTTAAAATGACTTTAATTAAAAATATATATTTCTGGATGAAAAATTTTTTTCAACAATTGTTACTTTAAATTCAAACAATAATTTTAGAAACTTTAAACATTAAAAGCATTTTTTTTCTATACAAATATTTTATTATTGTTAATAATTAATTTATTAATATTGTTAATAAATAATTTAATATTATGAAAAAAAGTTTTTAATTATTCGTATTCAGGAATTTTATAATTCTTGAATTTTCTGGTTCAATTTTATTTTATAGTTCGGCAATTTTCTGTCGGGAATTTTATTATTCGGAAAATTTATTTTTCGGGAGTTTTCAGTCGTCCCGGGAATTTTTAAATTCGGTCATATTACAAACTATTCGGGAATTTTATTATTTGGGAATTTTCCAATTCCGTATACTCATATTTTTCTATGAAATTTCCGAGAATTCAAAAAAACAAATAAACAATTTTTTAAATTGATAAATCGGCAGAGGCAAAATTGTCTTAACAAAAATCTGTTATAATTGCTTGTTAATACAAAAACAGGATTGTGATCTGGAATATCTCAAAACCTTATCATCCACTAATCACATGCCTTATTACACAAATTTTTTGATAAATCAGAAAATATTTTGGTTTTTGATGGTTTATTGAAATGCTGAATTTCAAATTTAATTTTAAGTTTTAAATTTGTGATAATAATTTTTTTTTTCAAGAAACAAGAGTATTTTTGAGATTGAAATGTGTATTGACACAATCTTTAGAGATTTATACTATGAAAAAGTGACGTGGTAAAAACTTCTGAATTTTCTGAATTTCTGAAAAGTTAAAACTTTGTTATCTAATTGTGACAACGCAAAAAAATTGATTCGAGATTGTTCCTCATTTCTCAATCTTATCATTGTATAAGCTTTAAAATTAAAATAAATTTTCAACGTCTTTATCAACGTTGCCTAACTACAATTGTAAACATAGACGATTAGTAATAGAAAATGTATTTTGTAATTCCAGGAAAGAACGAGTCATTTGTTTAATTAACAACTCTAAAATTTAGACACTGAATAAGATGGAAATAATAGAATTTGAAATCGACAGACCAACAACCAATTAATTTTTGAATTATTTTGATCAAAAATATGAAAGTATGTGGGCTAGGGTAGTCCAGATTTTTTTAATTGTCATGCATATCCCACAAAAATTGGTTTTAACCCGCAAAAAAATAAATTCAAAAAAAAAATAATATAAGATAAAAAGAAGTTTTTGTACATTTTATTCAGAATCCTCAACATTAGATGAATTGAGTAGAAGCTCAAAATTTTTCTTGATAATTAGCCATGAAGTACAAATCGAAACTTATTTTTTCAAATATCGCCCCCAGAAGTTTTTTTTATAGGGTCCGGAAAAATAATTCCGTGAGTGAAAAATCGGGTTTTGCGAGTTTTAGGTGTTAATTAAGATTTTTTTTTCAAATAGGAATTGTTTTTAATACATAAAATACTTCATACTGATAATTATATGTTATTATAAAAGTTTTGAATAATTTATTGTTTTTAGTATTTTTCTCTTGTAATAGAGTTAGAAAGCCGCAGTTTTTTCCGAATTTTGAAACTTATTTTTAACATTTCAATCAGGGTGAGGTAATAATAATTAATTCAAGTTGACAAACCTAATTTTTTTAACAAATCATTATTGTTAACAAGACTTCCCGTATAATAGTGCTACATGGTTGCGGTTTTTTCTGAAATTTTTAACTTCTTTTCAACTTTTCACTTAGTGAAGTAATAATGAATGCAAGCTAACAAACATAATTGTTTAAAAAATTGATTATTGAAATCTTTAGTTTTGCTCTGGCTTTTTAGATATGAATAAATAATGAATAAACATTGACAATAATAATTTTAAAAATAGTAATGTATTGTGTACGTTGATAATATACATAATTAGGTAGAGATTAGAAGGGTATAAATCAAATAAATAATTGATTATAACATTTCACGGGACATGGTAGTAAATATTGTTTTTAACTTTCGTCTCTAGTAAGAAGGAAATTAAAGTCAGATATCTAATGTTTATTTATTATTTAACCATAACGAAAAATTTAAAATATTCTCAATAAGAAGAGAATTGATTTAAAATTGCATTTTTTTTTCTTTTGATGCCAATCCTATTTTTCGTTATATTATGACGTCCTAAACAAATTAATAAAACTATAAATTGGAATTTTCAATGAATCAGAGTTAGAAATTGATTTAGATTCAGTCAAAAATTAGAATTTCAAAAAAGAATTTTGTTTTCAGAAATTATATTTCGAACAATCGAAAACGTTGCGAGAGATTGACATAATTATTATATTCATACTCTCATTATTAATTTTTTCAACGATGCTCAAAAAACAATTTCATTTCAAGAAGACCCGTTCAGAAATTTCAGAGTGGCCCTGGTCGGGGCCAGATCTGGCAAAATCTGGCCCCAATCGGGTATCCCAGTTAGGGCCAGACTCGAAATGAAACGCCTAATCCGATCAGGGCCTGACTGGGGTATCCATAAGGAAGGCCCGATCTGGCCCTGAACAGGCCCCTTCTAATTTGTATTTATGAGAATATTATTGAAATATAATTTATTTAATAAAGAAGTAAATAATTAATTAAAAATATTAAACATTATATAAATATTTTGAAACTTGTCGTTAGATTCATGTATTTTGTTCAAAATTCATCTTTTTGATAGAACATTAATCTTCTTGGTCGAAAATTTATCCTTTTTGGTTAGAAATGTAAGAATTTTGTTGAAAATTGGTATTTATGCTCAAAGTTAATTTTTTATCTGAAAATTTAAATATTCCATTTTCAGTTTATGAGATAAAAATTTGAATATTTGGTAGGAAATTTAAGAATTTGGTTGAAAAGTCGTATTTCTGGGTGGAAAATTATTCTTGTTTGTTGAAAGTTCAACTTTTTGGTTGATAATTCAACTAGCTTGTTAAAAATTTATCCTTTTTATTGAAAATGATCTTTTTTGTTGAAAATTTATTTATTTATTTTAAAGTCACTGTTTTCTATAATATTAGACTTTTCAGCTCAAAAAATCTACTCTTTTGTAGGAAATTTAGCTTTCATTGTAGAAAAGTTAGCTTTTTTGGATGTAAATAAACTTTTTTGATCAAGAATCAACTGCTTTCTGAAAAATTTGTTTTTCTTCTTGAAAATTCTAAGATTGGATTGTACTTTAATCTTTTTTGTTTGAAAATTCGACAATTTGATTGAAAAGTTTTTTGATACGTGGAGCAAAGAATAAAAAAGTGAGGTTATAATGCCATAAAATTGTCGACGCTTTCTCGAAGCTCACTGTCGGAAATCTTAGAGAGCTGGATAATTCTAGTTTGATATGAACACCTCACCCCGGTCTAAAAACTTTGCGTAAATGATTAACGAGGTGAATTTAGAATTATTCAAAGCGATTTATCCACATGACTTCATCGGTTTATCTGTTTACTGTTCGTCACTTTTACAAAGTTGTCTTCCTTTCGTCCGTTCGTTGCCAAATAATCGAACGGAAGAGTAATCGAATACATTCGAGATTAGCGCGGCAAATTCAAATCTAAATAAGTATAAACTCTAAACAGATTTAAAAAATACCTACAATAATTAATGCTAACTTAATAATTGTATATTCATTAACTAATTTAATGCGTCCGTAAACATACATTTTTAGACATTTTGTTCTAATGAATTTAAGCTTTTTTTAGTTTTTTCTCCTTTCTTATATTCTTTGCATATCAGAAGTTAAATTTAACTAATTAACTTCAGGTTAGTCACTGAAATGAAAATTAGTTGAATATTCACTAATTAAGACGGGGAGTAATTTTTAATTCAAATAATTCTAATTTTTAAACTAACTATGAATTAACAGAGGGTAGCCCGATGTGGCCCCGACCAGGACAACGACAGTAGACATGATCAGGGCCACATGGGGCTAACCCGATCGGGGCCACGTCGGAAATCAGGATCAAGTTGGGCAATTTCTCCACGGGATTGTTTTAAATTTGTAATAATAATTTTTTTTAACCAGAAACAAGATTATTTTTGAGGTTGAAATTTGTATTGGCACAATCTTTAGAGATTTATACTATGAAAAAGTGACTATTTTGTTATCTAATTGTGACAACGCAAAAAAATTGATTCGAGATTGTTTCTCATTTCTCAATCTTATCATTGTATAAGCTTTAAAATAAAAATAACTTTTCAATGTCTTTATCAACGTTGCCTAACTAAAATTGTAAACATAGACGATTAGTAATAGAAAATGCGTTTTGTAATTCCAGAAAGGAACGATTCATTTGTTTAATTAACAACTCTTATATTTAGACAGTGAATAAGATGAAAATAATAGAATTTGAAATCGATAGACGAAAAACAAATTAATTTTTGATTTGTGGTATAAATTCGCAAAAAAATAAATGCAAAAAAAATAATATAAGAAAAAAAGAAGTTTTTGTACATTTTATATTTATCTTCGGTGTTAATTATGATTTTTTTTAAATAGACATTGTTTTTAATACATAAAATACTTCATACTGATAATTATATGTTATTATAAATTTTTTGAATAATTTATTTTTTTAAATAATTTTCTTTTGTAATAGAGTTAGAAAGCCGCAGTTTCTTCCGAATTTTAAAATTTCTTTTCAACTTTTCAATCAGGGTGAGGTGATAATAATTAATTCAAGTTAACAAATCTAATTTTTTGAACAAATAATTATTGTTTATAAGTCTTCTCCTAAAGTAATGCTAGATAGTTGCGGTTTTTTTGAAATTTTTTAATTTTTGTCAACTTTTCACTTAGTAAGGTAATAATTAATGCAAGTTAACAAACATAATTGAGAAAAAGCATTATAAACGAAAATAATATACATAATTATGTAGAGATAAGAAGGGTCTAAATCAAATGATTAATTGATCATAACATAATATTGTTTCTATCTTTTTTCTCTAATAAGAAGGAAAAAAAAATTCTGAACCCAATAGTTGAATTTTCAACAAAAAAAAAAAAAAAATTGGAACAAAATAGATATTATTTCAACAAAATAGTTCAATCTTCAACCAAGCAGATAAGTTTTCAACCAAGAAGATTAAATGGCTATTAAAAAATATAAATTTTCGACAAAAAACTAGAAATTCGAATTTTCAATTAATTAGAGTTGAAAATTAATTTAGATTTAGTCAAAAGTTAGAATTTCCAAAAGGAATTTTGTTCTTAGAAATTATATTTCGAACAATCGAAAACGTTTCGAGAGATTGGCATAATTATTATATTTACACTCTCATTATTAATTTTTTCAACGATGCTCAAAAAACAATTTCATTGCAAGAAGAAAAGGGGATCTACCTATAATTATTTTCTCAAACTTTTTGCCTGCATGATTTTGAGATACAAATTTTAAATTATTTTTGCTATAACTATAAAGTCCTGAAAAAATTAGTCAAACTAAAAGTTTATATTTTTAACAAACTATAGATGGGAATTTTCCAAATTTAAATTGAGTGAAAAGTTAGAATTTCAATATTTGCAGTTATATTTATTATTGCACTCGCTCATTATTAATTTTTTCAACGTTGCTACAAAAAAAATTGCATTTCAAAAAAAAAGAGGATTTAGAACTGTTTTATCACAAAGTCCGAAAATCATAAAATTTTATTGATTTCTGTTTTAAATTATCCCGAAGGCGCTTTTAATTTAGATAAAAATTAAAAAAGTTATATACTTTTCATCATTTAAAAAATTTATTAATAAATAAATTTATTAATTTAAGAATTTTAAATTTGATTAAAATCAAATTCAAAATCCTATTTAACGTCCAATACCAAATTTGGACAACCACCATTAAATGCTCTCATTGTGATTTGAAAAAAAAAAATTTCCTGAAAAAAAAATTTCCTTCTTCCTTGGAAAAAAAATAAAAAAAAGGAAAGAAAAATGAGAAGGCAACCAAGTAATTCTCCTTTCTAAGGGGAATTTGTTGGTTGCCTTCTCATTTTTCTTTCCTCTTTTTTATTTTTTGTCCAAGGAAGAAGGAAATTTTTTTTTTTAGAAATTTTTTTATTTTTTTGTTGAAATTACATTAGGAGCATTTTGTGGTGGTTGTCGAAATTTGGTCGGTGGATTCTTGTTTTTATTTTCAAAAATTCTATATATTGGGTTAAGAAATTTCTATCGAAATTTTTACTACATATCAAATATATTTTGAAAGTATCTTTATGAAATTCGATTAGACCAGAATTCAAAAAGTTGGATCATTTTCAAAATTAGGAAATTGTAGGATATTTTCAGAAAAAAAGAGAAATGATTTTAAATATTTTTTTCAAACTAACTACAAATTTTTGTAGTGTAAGAACCAACTTAAAACCCAACTAGAAAAATCAATTAATTTTAGTTGTAAAATCTACTATCATATTTTTGTTTCGAAATTCATTTCGTTTGGTTGGAAATTCTAGTATTTGGTTGAAAATGTAATTATTTTGTTGACAATGCAACTATTTTGTTAAAAAAAATTTTTTTTTATTTGACATTCAGGTACTTGGTTGATAGTTGAACTACTTTGTTAAATTTATTTTTTTTCGACACTTATCTCTTTCGTTGAAAATTTAGATATTCCACTTTTAGAAAATTAATCTTCTCGGTTGAAAAATTATCTTGTGGTTTGAACTATTTTTTGAAATTTCATTCTTTTCAGGTTTATCATTCTAATTGAAAATTCATCTTTTTGTTAGAAAATCTAACTATTATTTTGAAAATTCGTTTTTTTTTTGGTTAAAAATTCATCCTTTTGGATCAAAAATGCAACTGTTTGGGTTTAAATTAATCGTTTTTTTAGGATTTGACAATTTGGTAGAAAATCAAACTATTTAGTGGAAAATTGAATTTTTGTTAAAAAATCTTATTTTCGGATTGAAAAATCAACGTTTTGTAGATAATTCGTCTTTTTGGCTTACTAATTTTTAGTTTAAAATTTAACTCCTTTGTTCAAACTTAAACTAGTTTGTTAAAAATTGATATTTTTTAAGATTCACCCATTTATTGAAAATTTTAATATTTCGTTTTCAGAAAATTAATCTTCTGGGGTGAAAAATTATGGGTTAAACTCTTTTGTTGAAGTTTTTTTTCGAGATTCTTCATTTTAGTTGAAAATTCATCTCTTTTCTTAAAAATGGTTTATAATTTTATTGAAATTTTTGTTTGATTGATAATAAGTTCATTTGATTAACAATGGAACTATTCCATTTTTGGTTAGAAATTGATATTTTGAATTGAAAATTAATCTTTTCTAGTTGAAAATTCATGTATTTTGTTAAAAATTTAATATATATAATATATATATATATATATATATATATATATATAATAAATATAATATTTTATATAAATATTTTGTTAAAAATTAAACTATTTTTATGTAAACTTAAGGTCTCCGTGGAAAATTAAGTTCTTTGTTAGAAAATATTATTTTCGGTTGAACTAGTTTGTTAAAAAATTATTTTTTTTTTAATTCACTGCCTATATTTTGTTAAAAATTCGTCCTTTTTGGTTGAAAATTAATCCTTTTGGATTAAAAATGCAACAGTTTCGGTATAAATTAATCTGTTTTTTTTATTTAACAATTTGGTAGAAAATTAAACTATTTAGTTGAAAATTAACTTTGTTTTAAATTAAACTATTTTTCTGAAAGTTTATCGTTTTTGTAGAAAATTAATTTTTTTATTAAAAAATTATATTTTCGAATTGAAAATTCAATCGTTGTGTAGATAATTCATCTTTATTCAAAATTCAATACATTTGTTCAAAATTCGTGTACTTCGTTGAAGATTTTTGTTTTCTGGTAGAACATCATTCTTCTTACTGGAAAATTCATCTTTTTGGTAGAAAATTTAACTATTTGGATAAAAATTCATCTTTTTTAATTGCAAATCAAACTACTTGGTTGAAAATTGAATTAGTTTGTTAAAAATTTATATTTTTACAAGATTCACCTCCTTCATCGAGTACTAAACTATTCCATTTTTGGAAAATTAATTTTTCGAGTCAAAAAATTATCTTTTGGGTTAAACTCTGTTATTGAAAATTTATTTCTTTATGATTCATCATTTTAGTTGAAAATTCATCCCTTTAATCAAAAATATAACTAGTTTGATCTGAATTTCCTTCTTTTTTGTTGAAAATTGCAACTTGAACCAAATATATTAACTTTTAACAAAAAAGTTAATTTATATTCAATTATTTTAATTTTCTACCAAGTTGTTGGATCGTCAACAACACAAGATTAATTTAGAAACAAATAGTTGAATTTTTGATAAAAAATGATGAATTTTCAAACAAAGAGTAGTCTCCGACCAAACAGACCAATTTTCAATAAAGATATCAATTTTCAACAAAAAATTAATTAAACTGAATGATAGAAATCATGAATCATAAAAAAATAAATTTTCAATAACAGTATTCAACCCCAAAGAAGTATTAAATGTATTGTAATCTTCTCTGTTTATTTTATTTTGATCATTGTTTTTGTTTTCAATATAATTTATTCTGTTATGCGCATGTTTTTCAATGAAATCAAAAGGGTAATGGTTAAGAAAAAGAATTTGTTTACACAGTTGAATATTTTTTTCATGGAAAATTGGATGTGATAATTTAAGGGCTCTACCAATAAAATTTGTAATGATTCCTATCTTATTTTGAATAGAGTGATTGGAGAGAAAACTAAGTGAACCTGAACAAATCTTTTTCCTATGTCAGTAGTAATAATATGTCTTTCATCGGTTTTAATTAAAGTCAAATCCATAAAATTAAATTTTCCTTCAGTTTCAATTTTAACAGTGAATTGTAATCTTGGGTGTATACTATTAAAAGCATTAGGAAGAGTGTTAACATTATTTTTATGTACACTAAATACTGAATCATCAACATATCTCGCATAAAAATCAATATTAAAATCAATTTTTCGGAAAACTTCATTCTCTAAATCCTCCATAACAATTTCAGCTAAAATAGGAGACAAAACTGATCCTATGGGAGTTCCAAATTTTTGTTTATAAAAATTATTATTAAATTTGAAATATACTGAATGAGAAACATATTTTATAGCATCAAGAAAATGTTTTTTCGGAATTTTGGTATAAATTTTAATCAAATCCCAACGTTTTTATATGGCAATTTCAACTCTTTAAGGGATATTTAGAAACATAGCTATTACATCAAAAGAGACAAATATGTGATCCAAAGGTATAATAATTCTCAATTAGTTTTAAGAAACCCAGGCGGAAATATTATATATAGTTTATATATAGTGTGAAGTATTATATATAATATTCATGTGTTTTATATAAAAAATGTATAAAACAAATGAATATTATATATAATACTTCACACTATATATAAACTATATATAATATTTCCGCCTGGGAAGCATGACTATTTTCAATTGATGTTTTTGAGATTTGTATTGATTTTTCAATAATTTCACTCAATAATTCTTCCAATTTTCTAGTTGCAGGCCTCACAGTCCCTATGGGATAAAATATAGGGACCAAAGGGTACTTTTTTTCTCGCTCAAAGGGTAACAAATTCAGGATAAATCCATAAGACTTCAAAACAATTCAAGTTAAATTCAAAAGAATTCAATAGAATTGGAAAAAATGTTTAAAAACAAAATAATTCTATTGATTTCCATAAAATTGGAATGAATTTAGAAGAATGTAAGGTAAACGAGAAGAATTCGATGAAATTCATAAAAGTTAAAATTGAATTAAAAAATTCAAATGAATTGAAAACGATTTGAAAATATGAAAAAACTTATATGAATTCAATAACTTTGAAATGAGCTTAGAAAAATTCAAGGGAATTCAAAAGAATTTGATAATGAAATAAAAACGTTACAAAATTTAAAAAAAAACACTGACTTCAGTAAAATTCGAGTGAGTTAAGAGGATTTCAAAGGAAACAAAAAGAATTCGATGAAATTCACCAAAAATCAGATTGAATTTAAAAAACAATCAGGTGAATTCAAAACAATTCAAAAATATGAAAAAATGAATTGAGTAAGTTTCAGATGAGTTTAGAAAAATTGAATAGAATATAAAAGAATATGATAAAATGCCTAAGAATTTAAGGTGAGTTTTAAAGACTTCAAGATGAATTAAACAAAAACTTTTTTTAAATTCATTGGATTGAGTAGAATTGAGTGAATTTATAAGAATTCAAAAGGATTTAAAAGAATTTGGGATAAATGAATAAGAATTCAGGGCGAATTTCAAATGAATTGAGAGAAATATTTGAAAATCTTTTGAAATCTTTGAAACCCTACGAAATCCTTCACTTTTTGCGAATAAATTCTTTGAAATCCATTAAAACATTAAAATCACTTGAAATTATTTAAATCCTTGGAAATCCCTTGAAATTGTTTAAACCTCTTTAAAATCTTTTACAATACCCTAAAATATTGAAAATCCTTTGAAATCATATTAAATTACTGAAACCAATTAAAAATTACTTGTAACCTTTCACAATAACCTAAAATATTCCAAATCCTTGAAAATGTTTTGAAATCCTTTAAAATTTTTCAAAGCTCTTGAAAATGCCAAGGTCTTTGAAAAAATACCTTGAAATATTTCAAATCCTGTGATCACCTCATTAATTGATCCTCAGGATCAATTAAATAAAAACTTGTAAAAATTCATAAAAATCCATTGAATTAAGTAGAATTGAGTGAATTTAGAAGAATTCAAGTGAATTAAAAAAATGCAAAAGAATTTAAAAGAATTAAGGATAAGTTTATGAGAATGCAGAAACCCTAAAAAATACCTCACTTCCCGTGAATAAATTCTTTGAAATCCACTAAAATATTATAAAATCCCGTAAACTTTTGATGATATTTCCTAAAATCCTGGAAAATGTGTTACAATACCTTGCTATTTAAAATCTTTGGATATACATTGAAATATTTAAATATCTTTGAAATCCTCCGAAATCTTATAAAATCCCTAGGAATTTTTTAAAATATCTTAAAACCTAATAGAGCCTATAAAATCGTTCAATATCTTCCGAAATTCGAGAAAATTCTTTAAAAACCCATTAGAATTTGTTTAAATCTCTTAAAGTCATTCAAATCCTTTGAAATTCTTTGAAAACTTTTAAAATACCCTAAAATATTTCTAACCCTTTGAAATCTTTCGAAACACTTTAATATTTTGTAAAGCTCTTAAAAATACCCTAAAGCTTTCAAATCCTTTGGAATCCCTCCAAATGATTGAAATCTATTAAAAATACCCTAAGATAATTCAAATCCTTTAACATTTTTTGAAATCCCCTGGATCTTTTCAAAATACCCCAAACTCTTTGATATTCTTTGTAATCACTTCAAATTATGGAAATATATTTAAAGTACCCTAAGGTATTTAAAATCCTTTATTTTGAATTCACTTTAAAGTTTTGTGATCTCTTGAAAATTCTTGGAATTAAAAAAAAAGAGTTTAAAATCTTTAAAGTTCTTTGGAATACCTTCAAATTATAGAAATGTATTGAGAATACCCTAGTATATTTAAAATCCTTCAAAATCCTTTAAATTTTTCTAAAATATTGAAAATAACCTAAAATATTTCAAATCCTTTGAAATTTCTGCAAATTCTTGTAAAAGTTTTAAGGCTCTTGAAAATTTCTTGGAATTTGCAAAATACTCTAAAACCTTTCAAATCCTGTGGAATCACTTCAAATTATGGAAATCTATTAAAAATACCCTAAGATATTTAAAATCCTTTAAAATCTTTTGAAATCACTTACAATTTTTTAACGGTTGAAAATTCCTTTCTTCTTTAAGAAAAAACAAAAATGTTTCAAATCCTTTGAAATCTTCTGAAATCCCTTGAAACTTGTGAAAGCTCTTGGAAATACTTTTGAATTTTTAAAAACACTAAAATCTTTCAAATCCTTTAAAATCACCACTTCAAAATATTGAAATGTATTTAAAAATGCTCTAAGATATTTTTAATTCTTTACAATCATTTGAAATCCCATTAAATTTTTTTAAGCTCTTGAAAATTCCTTGTAATTTTTAAAAATACCCTAAAATCTTTGAAGTTTTTTACAATCTTTGGCAATACCTCAAAATAATTGAAACCGTACAAAATATATCACTTCTAGTGAATGAATTCTTTGAGAATTTAAAATTCCTCAAAATCATTGAAATCCTCGGAAATCTGATAAAATCCTGTAAAATCTTTTTAAAAAACTTAAAACCTTATAGGTTTTTTGACTATTTAGTTTTCGGTAACTACTTCAAGAAAAAAATTCACATTCATATATTTTATTCCAAATAGACAATTTGACGAATATTTCAAATACCTGTTTTAATTCAGAAAAAAATATTCACAAATAGAAAGATTATTTGAAAAATTATTTTCTCTATTGTTTATTTATTATTTGTTCGTAACTAAGATGCCAAAGCAAAGTTCGAAATTTTAGAAAAAATGCTACTTTCTAGCAATTATCTAAGAGAAGATAGTTATAAGCAATAATACATTTTTCAAACAATCATGTTTGTTAACTGGTCTTTACATTGTTATGAAACTAAAAACAAACAAATAGATTTAAGGAAAGGGAACACTTTTGAACCATGGACTAGTTGTATCCTTAATATAAAATCTCTAAACGATATTGTCGTTTTCGATTCTGACGATTTTCGAGAGTAACACGGTGGTAACGTTTGCTTGCTGTAGGCCGCTCATATTCAACAGTAGTGTGTGGCTGTGTGTGGAGCTGCATTTGAAATCAGTGATGCTAACTGAGTCGCCTTTATATGCGCATGTTTGAATTGTAATATAGTTGATTGGCTGTAGTACGCGCCCGTATTTGAATTCCCAATGAGGATGCGAACTAGAACCAATAAGCGCCATTCTATCGAAGCATGCGCATGTCAAGGTGGTCTTTTCGGAATCACTTAGTTCGAGTTCGATAATAATACGTCACGTGTTTTTTCGTATTTGGTAATGCGCGGCTCAGTGTTACCAACCGTTTCACGGTAAAGTCTGCAAAAGAAGTAATGAACCATAACCTCAATTGTGGTGGTAGTCTGTTTTAAACTCTTTACGCAAACAAGAAATTTTCAAATTAATCATTTTTACGCTCTGTAACTGTGATTTCTATCATGATTTAATTATATTTATCATATTAAATATCATTTGTGAAACTCGTGTACGTTTCAGTTCTACTTTCCCTATAGGATTGAATTCTCCATTTCCTTATAGTGACACATTCGAATAATTATTTTTTTTCGGTTTGAATAGAAGTATGTCAGAGAATCCAAAGCATTTGAAAGAGATGTCAATAATTTCAATGAATGCCAACAGATTTTAAAGGGTTTGAAATATTTTAGGATATTTTAACAGATTTCAAGGAATTTCCAAGAGATTTCAATAATTTTGAGGAATTTAAAAAAATTGTAAAGGATTTCAGAACTTTAAGAGTATTTTAAAAGATGTCAAGACATTTTCGTAAGCTTTAAAAAGTTTCAAGTGATTTTTAAAGATTTCAATAATTTGAAAGAGTTTCAAAGGATTGGAAATAATTTATGGTGCTTTTAAAAATTGCAAGGGATTTTGAAGAGTTAAAAAAATTTCAAGAAGGTCTAAAATATTGTGAAGGATTTTAAATATCTTAGGGTATTTTGAAAGATCCTATGAATTTTTTAATTGATTTCAGTAATTTATTGTTACTTCTAGGATTTGAATTATTTTATGGTATTTTAGAAGATCTAAAGCATTTTCAAGAGCTTTAAAATGTTTCAATTGATTTCCAAAGGTTTGAAAGGATTTGATAACTTTAACAGTATTTCAAAAAATTCTAAGGAATGTTCAATTGGTTTCAGACGATTGGAAATATTTTAGAGTATTTAAAAAGATTCTAAAGCATTTTCAAGAGATTTGACAAAATTTGCATGGGGTATTCTATCGAAGAGTTTTCTAAAATTTCGAAAATATAGATCGATTTAATAGGACCTATGCCAGGTTTTAGGGTATATCAAAAGATTTCAAGCAATTTCGAATTTATTTCGGTAACCTAATAGGATTTGAAATGATTTAAAATATTATGAACTATTTTTAAAGACTTTAATGCACTTTCAAGATATTATGAATTTTTTATGGAATTTTAAAGGCTTTGAATGACTTTAAGAGGAATGAACAAATTTTTCTGAGAGTTTAAAGAATTTGTTTACAACTTTGGAATATATGAAACTATTTCATAGGACTTGCGAGGTTTCAATATATTTTAGAATATTTAAATGAATTTTATGCGATTTCCGAAGATTTCAATGATTTTAATGGATTTTAAAAGCTCCCAAGGTATTTTCAAAAATTTTCCAGGATTCAAGAAAATACTTTAAAATTTCATATAATTTCACGGGATTTTATAATATTTCACTGTGCTTTAAGCAATTCATTAACAAGAAGTGAGGGGTTTTTTAGGTTTTCACAGATTTGTAGAGATTTTCAAATATGTTTTGCAATTAATTTGAATTCACCCTGAATTGTTACTCATTCATTCAGAATTATTTTATTATGTCTTTCGAATTTTGTCGATTCACCTGAATTCTTTTGAATTAAATCAATAATTCTATTCTGTTCAATGGAGATTTTTTTCAGTTTGTGTTTAATTCGTCTTGAAGTGTTTTAACCTCATTTTGAATTCTTCAACATTCAATAAAATTCTTTTGAATTCCCTTGTATTTTTCCAAAATCATTTTAAAATTACTAAAATCAATTACATTTTTTGGAGTTTTAAATTTTTTCTAATTTATTTCCATGTTTTAAATTTTAACTTTAATTCTTTGAAGTTTTATGAATTGAATTTTTCGAAATGCTTTCAAATCCAAAAGAACATCAGTCACACTTTAGAAATTAGTCTTGCTGCAAAAAACGTCGAATTAAAAATTATTGCTGCGCACTCCCGAGATATTCTCTGGACATCTGCTTTTAGACAACTTCGCATTCAAAATACAATACTTTCGAATAATTTTCAATCCGACGTTTTTTGTAGGGCAATTTCTCTGCTTTTTTCGGTTTGAATAGGTCACTATTCTTAAATAAATTAGGCTGTAGTCGCCCTTAGAATAATAAACTGCAAATTCAGGCCACGGGCTCAAAACACACTATTGACACTATTTGACACTTTTTTCAAGCGATGACGCTGTTTTGCTACTATTTTGAAAAAAAAGACACTAAAGACACTATTTTCCAATTAAAAACACGAATTTATCAACCACTATAGATTTTTTGAAGAATAAAAAATTGACAGATTTTCGCAGAAGGAAAAAAAATATATTGTTTGAAAAGTTTTTGTTTAATTTAGTTTTTAATAAGAAAGATACTGTAACGTTTATAAAGGCCTGGAAAGTTCTATCGACAGGATAATTTTCTTCTTATAATAAAAGAATTTAATCATTTTGACGTAAACAACAGATACGATAAAAATGTTCATACAAAAATGTTCATGTATGAAAAAGTTATACTAAAATACATTTTACTTTTTCGTAATAACGTGCATCATTTATGATAAAAATTAAAAAATTAATTTTTCATGAAAAAAATTCACCACATCTCTCAATGCATAATAAAATATTAGTGGCGAATGGATTACTATAGAGTATAAACAGCAATAATTGCGGAGCAAATAGACAATTTAAAAATTTGTTATCATATTTCTTGAAAACTGAAAGATTGGTAATTACTGCCACTATTCTATGTATCATTCATTTTTTTAAACTTTGTAAAGCTTATATAATAATGAAAATTAATATTATTCGCAGTATTTATCATTTTGAAATTTATATGCTCACATACATGTTAAAACGAATAATTCACAATTTATTTTATAAATAACATTTCTTTTAATTTATAAAATAAAAAATGTATTACGCCAATATAATTTATAAATAAGTTAAGTGTTAAACAAATTTAAGAGCCGATTATAATAAATTGAATTATAATTATATTCACAATTTTTTCAAGATGATAACGGTGACAGAATTGACATACAAATAAATTATGAGAAATCCATTACTCCTTTAGCTTCAACATCATCCTGTAGTGCCTTCTAATTATTTTTTACGAATATTTTGTAACATTAATTAAATATAAATAACATAGAAAAAATAAGTATTTGGTTTATTCTTTTTCATAACAAAAATTAGTAGGCGCGCGCCTTGGTGCGCGCACGACTACTAGTTTAACCAAAAAAGACAAATGTTAAAAAAAACGAATTTAAAAAAAAGTTAAATTTTCAACCAAAAAAGTGAATCTCACATAAAAACAGAATTTTTAACAAAGTGGTTCAACTTTCAACCAAAAAAAAGGTCAATTTTCAACAAAAAATATTAATTTTCCACCAAGAAAATTAATTTCCTACCAAAAAAATTTTTGTTTAACAAAATACATCAATTGTTAAGAAAATTCTTGAATTCTTGAGCCAAAGAGACAAATTAGCTACAAAGCAGTTGAATTTTCAACCCGAAAATATGATTTTTTAACAAAAAAGTTTATTCTTCACCAAATAGTTGAATTTTTAACCAAATAGTTAATTTTTAATCGTATAGTTAAATTTTAAACCAAAAGTTATGAATTTTTAGCAAAAAAAATTAATTTTCAACAAAATAGAGTGTTTCCTCAAGAAAAAAAGAGTGTCTGGTAAGAAATGAGTTTTTCAACAAATAGTTGAATTTATACCAAAAAAAAATTTCAGCTCGACTTTTCAACAACGAAATATGAACAAAATATAGTTGAATTTTTTAACCAAACAGTATCAATTTTGAACAAAATTGTTCTCGTGTGGAATTTTCCATCAAACAGTTGCATTTTTATCCAAGAAAGATGCGATTTCTATTTAAATATATAAATTTTTAAAGTAAAGAAATTTACAAAAAAATAGTTGAATTGCTACCAACAAAAAATTTCAGTTTGGCTATTTAACAACTAAATATGAGTTTTAAATAAAAAAGTACATTGCACATTTTCTATCAAGAAACTTAAATTTTCAACCTAAGAAGACGAGTTGTCAACAAAACAGTTGAATTTTCAAGATTTATTATAATAATTCTTTATTTAATTTCATTTTACGTGTATTCGAAACTAAAAAGCTTCTCTAAAAAAAAAGCTATTGTCCCTTTGGGTTCCAGTTTAGACATAATTTCGGATGAAGTTTATTACTCTAAAATTTGAAGTTTTTTAGTTTCGAAGACGCGTAAAATGAAATTAAATTAAAAAAATTATTATAATAAATCTTGAATAAAAAAATGAAACTGACTGGTTCAAAATCCAACTGCTTTATTGAAAACTCGTCTTCTTAGGTTGAAAATTTAAGTTTCTTGATAGAAAATGTACAATGTACTTTTTTATTTAAAACTCATATTTAGTTGTTAAATAGTCAAACTAACATTTTTTTTTGGTAGAAATTCAACTTTTTTTTTTAATTTATCTATTTTAGTGTAAATTGCATCTTTCTTGAATAAAAATGCAACTGTTTTATCGAAAATTCAACACGAGGACAATTTTGTTAAATATTGATACTGTTTGGTTAAAAAACTCAACTATATTTTGTTGAAAATTCAACTGTTTTGTTGAAAAATCGTCTTCTTAGGTTGAAAATTTCAATATCTTGATAGAAAATGTACTTTTTATTTAAAACTCATATCTTTTTTCAAAAAGTCAACGTGAAATTTTATTTTTGCTAAAAATTCTACTATTTTTTGAAAAACTTATCTCTTACCAGACACTCTTTTTTGCTTGAGGATTCGACTATTTTGTTTGAAAATTTTGATAGAAACACTTTGTTGAGAAACAATTTTTTGTTGGATATTTATATTTTTATTTGAAAATTCATCTCTTTGGTTCAAAGTTTAACTATATTGTTGAAAACTGACATATTTAATTAAAAATTTATTTGCGCGGGTAAAACTTGAACGACTTTGTTGAATTTTTTTTTTTAAATGAAGGTTTACTATTTCGTTAAAAATGTAACTATTTTGTTGAAAATGATTTTTGTTGCTAAAAATTCGTAACTTTTGGTGTAAAAATTAACTGTCTGATTAAAAATCAACTATTTGGTTAAAAATTCAACTATTTGGTGAAGAATAAACTTTTTTGTTAAAAAATCATATTTTCGGGTTGAAAATTCAATTGCTTTATAGATAATTTGTCCTTTTGGCTCAAAAATGCAATAATTTTGTTAACAATTGATGTATTTTGTTGAAAATTTATCTTTTTTGTAGAAAATTAATTTTCTTGGTGGAAAATTCATAGTTTTTGTTAAAAATTTACCTTTTTTTGGTTGAAAGTTGAAATACTTTGTTAAAAATTCTGTTTCTATGTGAGATTCACCTTTTTTGTGGAAAATTTAACTTTTTTTTCAAATTCGTTTTTTTAACATTTGTCTTTCTTGGTTAAATACTACTACTTGAAAATTAATTTGTATATGTTGAAAATTATGGTTTTAACTGAAAATGTAAGGATTCCATTTTTAGCTGAAAATTCAAGTATTTGGTTTAAAATTCATCTTTTTTGATTGAAAATTCATGTATTTGATGATTCAACTTTTTTTGTTAAAAATTCGTTTTGTTTCGTTTAATTTAACTCGTTCAAAATTCCTCTTTTGTTAGAAAATTCATCTTTTACGGTAGAAAAGTCATCTTTCTTGGTTAAAAATTAACTTTTCTGTTGAAAATTCAACTTTTCGAGTTGAAAATTCTACTGTATTGTAAAAAATTCGTCTTTTTGACTTGAAAATTCAACTGTTTTTGGTTATAATTTAATGTTTTTTGTTTGGAAATTCGCATCTTTGTAGGTTAAAAATTTAACGATTTTGATTTATCTTTCAGAAACCTTTATAGAAGTTTTGAAACTATTTAAAAATAATTTAAAACTTAGAAAAAAATAAAAAAATTGTTTTAATGTAGATTTTTGAATATTTTTAACAAAAAAAACCAGTTAACAAACATGATTGTTTCAAAAATTTATTATTGCTCGTGGACTTTTGCCTTTTTCGTTTAAAAATGCATTGCTTTCTGTATAAATTTCATCTTTTTTGCTTAAAAATGCAACTGTTTGGTTGAAAATTATTCTGTTTCCGTCGAAAATGAAATTTTTGGTTCAAAAATCAATGTTTTGATGAAAATCCGTATCTTTGGATGAAAAATTCAACAAATTGGTAGGAAATTTAACTGTATGTTTGAAAATTTATATATATTTTTTTAAATTCGTTTTTCAAAAAGAAAATTCAAGTATTTGGTTTAAAAATTAATGACTTTTGGTAAGAATACATCTTTTTGGTTGAAAATGTAATTATTTGGTTGAAAATTCAACTATTTTATAGAAAGCTTATCTTTTGATTAAGAATGCAAATAACTGTTGAAAATTCATCTGTTCTGGCTGAAAATTCATTTGCTTCGATTGAGATTTTTCTGTTTTATTAAAAAATTGGTCCTTTTTTATTCAATTCAGCTGTTTTTGATTGAAAATAAAAATCTGTTCTTGCTTAAAATATCAACTATTACATTTTTCGTTGTGAACTAATCTTTTTTCCTTGAAAATTCAATTACTTGTTTGAAAGTTGAACTACTTTGTTGAATGATAAAAAAAAGTATTTAATTTTCAATTCAAAAGAAATTCTATAAGGAGAGATTAGTACTCGTTGTATCAATATCACATCTTTCAATATTATTACCTAAATATTTATTAGTTCTCATTCTGTCTAAAATTTTAAAAGACCCTTTTTGAAGCATTTTGATGGGATTATTAGGAATCAATTGAAAACTACCTTCATCATTGAAGATATGCAACATTTTTTTAATATAAACATCCCTATGAATCGCTACTGTTATACTTCCTTTGTCTGATTTTGTGATCATTAATTCTGGATGATTTTTTAAGAAAATGTTTGTTCCAATTAAACCCTCATTCAATTCCTTTTCTAACCAAGTTTTTGGATTATCATTATTTAAAAAATTATTAGATAAACCCATAGACTGTGAACTAAATTCATCAATTTTATTCACAGGTATTTTGTTAATATTGGTTTCAATGTCTTTAATTATTTCAAGTAATTGAACAATTTTCTTCCCCCCAAATTTGTTGCTAAAACCATCACCTAATGACCTCTCAAGATATAACAAAGTATATGGGATAAAGTAATTAATTGGTTTAAGTAACTTTCTTCAAGTTTGTTAGTTCTCTCGAGAGTCACATGCTTCTCAAATTTTATCAGAATCTTATCAATCTTACAATAGCGTATCAAAGTTTAAAATCCTTGAGAATATTTTAAACGATACGATCCATTGTACGAACTATCATTAGTTTCAACAGAATAAATTTTACACACTTAGAATTATTCATATAAAAATTGCAGTCAAAATAAATATTATTAAACATTTATAAAAAATGCCTGCTATATTGTCTAAACTCCTTTCCACCTAAATGATATTAAAGAAACACGTGCAACTCGAAATTCGATCCATTTTCTAATTTTTTTTAAGCTTTCTCAAAATCAGTTGGTTATACAACAACGTCTGGAAAGGTGTCATTTTTGCAGATCTACAAACTTTTACATACACATTTTTTTAATAGCTTTTTAATTTTACAGGATAAATGAGAAAAACTCATTTTCCAACTTTATGACCGTATATTGTACAGTTTTTATAGCCTAAAAGGCAACTTTTTTAAATGATATAATATCGATCTAGAAAAAAGCTATTTTCGACCCACCCTAATTACATATTTCATTTCTCATACATATAAAATAATTATGTTTCTGAATAAATTGATCTCGAAGTTTCAGGAATGATGAAACATACATGAGCTGGAGGAATTAAATTTTTTGCTTTCTATACCTATCCCAAATTGTTTTAAAGATACGAATATGACGTATTTTAGGTAAACGATGAGAAGCAATTTATATTCGTAAACAAGACAGATGCCAGTCACCTGAATTGAAATAAAGTTTTCTTATTCAAGATTTAACTATAAAAATCTTTTTCATCATCTTCAAATTGTTTTTAATTTATTCATATAAAAATAAACCCAAAAAGATTCGACAATATGCTTTATTCAAAATATATTTCTGGTACATCATATTTGAAAATGCTGGACCTTGCAACAACACAATTTTACGTTTCGAGTAAAGGAATTTTTATGCCTATGCATACGACAGAAAATTACATAACTTTTTTTGTAATTTGAGGTAAATTCACTAATGTTTCGTAAGTTTATAAAAGATTTTGGAAAATCCTAAAAAATTCAGCTACAAATTTCGTAAATTTGAGATACAGTTACGTAATACTATGTAAACATTCATAAAATTATCCATGACTTTTGCAATGTCCGAAATTCGTTTTCATAATATTTCTAACAGTGATATATTACTAGTATAATACTAATATCAATTATTTATGTTTTTAGGTGTATAAAATAAAATAAAATCTATTAAAGAATGATTAATGGTTACATGAATTCGGTGTTAAAAAACTCAATAATCATAGAGTATTCCTGAACATAAATATTCTATTAATTTTAGGGAAAATTTCGAACATTTAAAAAGTATCAAAATTAATCAAATTAACGATAAAAGTATATATTTTGAAATTTAATGCACTCAGAGTTGTAGGAATAATATATTACTTTATGTTTTAGGAAAAATCATATTTTATGAAATAATTCGAAGATAAGCGATGAGCAAATATTTTTGTTCAGAAAGTCCGCGATTTCATAGCAAACTGTGAAAAGTATAAGAATTTTTATTAATTTTTGTATTTTCTTGTTTATTTTTAATTTTTTTAATTTTTCCAACACGTTCGTGAATTGGTTGAGAAAAACTTAACAGTAATTCAAATTCAATAATAACAACTTAATCGAATAGTTTTAAACGCAAAACTTAATAAGCGTCTATTTTCAAAATTAATATTTGAAGCCCTCAGAGGAAAAATGTTACTCAGAGAGTTTTGAGGAAAAACAGTGAAGAAAAAGTTCCGAGGAAAAATAGTAACCGAAAAAGTTCAGAAGAAAAAAGGTAAACAGAATCACGAGGTAAAAATGTTACTCGGAAATATCCGAGGAAAAACGTTATAGAAAATGTTAAGGGATAAAATGTGATAGAAAAAGTTCCGAAGAAAAACGTTTCTTTTGTTATTATAAGTTGACCACGAAAACACTTTAAGAAAACAACAAGAACGTCAATCTTATCAGGTCCATTAAGCTAGCACCTCCACAATCGAATTTTGCGATTTTTCATAGCTCAGAATTTTGGGCTTTCAGTTTCGACTCGACCACCATCGAGTTCGGACGTGTTTACGAGAGCGCCGGTTATTGGTGTTATTGTTAGCGTTTACATACGCACGCGTGTTCCGCTCTCAACTAGTGTATAGTTAAACCTCTATATATCGTGTTAGTGCTGTGGAAATGCGCATCCTTGTGCATCATCCAAAACCATGATGAACCCCAACAGTAGTGAACCCCATAGTTTAAAAAATTTATCAGTCATAAATAGCAAAAGCTCTAGCAACTCTCCAATAAACAGCTATGCCGACGCTGCGGAACGTGATTCATTCCCAAAGAAAGACCAGGCTATTGTTATTGACTCTATTCAAGGTATCTCTATAGATGAATATGCGAATGCTGTGGGACGGCTCGTCAGTCCCAACAACATTAGATTTGCTTCTAGAATCTCCAATGGAAGGGTATGTATGTTCTTAGATAGTAAACAAACTGCCGATGCCCTCACAGAAAAGGATACGACTATAAACATAGGTGAACACACTCTGGAACTACGACCCTTGATAACTCGAAATAAACGGCTAATCCTATCTAACGTATGTCCTGTTATTCCACACTCTGTACTCAAGAAATCACTAGAAGATATTGGAATAGTGACAGCTTCTACAGTAACCTTTCTAAGAGCTGGCCTGTCCGGCCCAGGCTTTGCTCACGTCTTAAGTTTTAGAAGGCAGATATACATCCATCCTGATAGTGTCTCAAATATAGCAGAATCCTTACAAGTAACTTATGATGACACTTCATATTGGATCTACCTATCTACTGATACTGTAACGTGCTTTTTATGCAAACAATCAGGACACATTGCAAAGAACTGTAAAACCGTCCCTTCAGTCCCACAAGAAAATGTTATCCAATCTAAAAAAACTTCAGCTACAGATACCTCAGGCCAGCTCAAAGATAACTCTTCAAATCTCGAACCATGCAAGTTTCCTCTACTCCCACCCCCAGGCCCCGAAGTCATGGAAGGCGTGGATTCCCTAAATGCAGGAATGAAACGTCCCCACTCTACTAGCTCTTCCTCTAAAAATTCGGAAATTTCACCAAACCTGGAACAAAATCTTGAAAACAAAAACCCCACAAATATCGAAGAACCCTTCAAAAAAGTTAAGTCAAAAAAGAAAAAGAAAATAAATGATTCTTCTACAAACACGAATAGCAAAACCAATGATGAACTGCTAGGTCCAATAAAATCTATTATTGAAGATTCACCAGAGAAATACCCTCTTAACTACTTACAATTTAAAAGTTTCTTCGACAAGGCAAGAGGAGCCTCAAATCCAGCTTCTATTGGCAAAGAATATACTGACAATACCCGAGCCCTGATTACGATGATCAGAGAATTGTATCCGAGCTTAATAGAGCGCATAGCAAAAATCAGATGCACCAAAATTCTTAACAAACTTCAGAAATCCTTGGTAGGTGATGAAAACATCAGCTCTGATGAAGAGTCACTGTCAATTTCGGAAGATAACGAAAACCATGACACCTAATTGCTATTAATGGCCTTGAAAATTATTCAGTGGAACCTAAATGGGTTCTACCCTCGACGCGAATTTCTTAAATTACTTATTAAAGATCAATTTCCATCTATAATGTGTTTCCAAGAAACAAATTTCAAGGATTTATTTTGCGCACCAATTAGAAACTTTACGTCCGTTTTTAAAAATCGCTCAAATACAAATTTTGCCAGTGGGGGCGTGGCAATTTACATTAAAAAGCCCTGGACCTGACAAAATACCGAATATACTTCTCAAGAACCTTTCATCCAAAGCACTAGAATATCTTCTCGCTCTGTTCAACTGTATTTGGATCTACAAAGTTTTTCCTAATAAATGGAGAGAATCTTTAATTGTCCCAATTCTCAAACCAGGAAAGGATAAACTCAAAGCTAGCAGTTATCGACCCATCGCGTTAACGTGTAATATGTGCAAATTAATGGAAAAAATGATAAATAAAAGACTCAGATGGTTTTTGGAGAAAGAAAAATTCTTCAATGTGAATCAGAGTGCTTTCCGACAACATCGATCTACACTTGATCCCCTCGTGCAACTTGAAACTAATATACGTGACGCATTCATCAGTGACCAACATCTCTTAGCTGTTTCCTTAGATATCGAAAAATGCTATGAAATGGTCTGGAAACATCGCATCTTAAAAATCTTACTTGACAAGGGTGTAGATGGCTCAATGATACATTTTATAAAAAACTTCCTTCTTAAAAGACTCATACAAGTCAGAGTAAATGGTTACCTTTCAAAAGAAACTGAACTCGAAAATGGAGTTCCCCAAGGTTCTGTTTTGAGTGTTACGCTATTTCTAATTACATTCAATGATGTAACGTTCTGTATTCCTCGACCTGTAAGAAAAAGTCTTTTTGCCGACGATATGACAATCTTCTGTAGTGGAAGAGATCTACAAACAACACAGGAACTCATTCAAGACTGTCTTAATAAATTGCAAGATTG
Organism: Andricus curvator; assembly: GCA_932195095.1. NCBI lineage: Eukaryota > Metazoa > Arthropoda > Insecta > Hymenoptera > Cynipidae > Andricus > Andricus curvator. The sequence goes on along the minus strand of CAKNYM010044436.1, from coordinate 13,512 downwards.
GGCTGGCAGGACTGGCTTTATATTTTCAAAAACAAAAACCACCTGTATCTTATTCTCTAAAAATAAATCACATAATCAAAATCCGAGATTGTTTTCAGATAATTATGCATTGGAAGTTGTTGAAACATTTAGGATTATTGGGCTTATCTTCGACAATAAACTTACATGGCGCCCCCACCTAAAATACCTGAAAGATGATTGTAAACGCAGACTCAACATCATAAAAACCCTTGCCAAAAGAAATTGGGGAGCAGACCAAAAAATACTAGCCAACACCTACAAGGCTGTTATCAGATCTAAACTGGATTATGGATCCTCAATTTATAACTCTGCCAAACCTAGTGATCTAGAAACGATCTCTCCCATACATAATACAGGCCTGAAAATTGCTTTGGGAGCATTTTTCTCCAGCCCTACAAGTAGCATTCTCGCAGAAACTCAAGAACCACCACTAGCTACCAGAAGAAAGCAGCTCAGCCTGACTTACTCTATTTCAATAGCCTCCACACCAAATAATCCTGCATATGAAAACATCTTCCTGGGGAAATACCACGACGAGTACAAGAAACATCCAAACTCATATGTACCTTTCTACGTCAGAATGAACACTTATCTACAAGAATTAAACATCGAAATGCCAACAATTGCTCCCAGAAGATTTTACAATTTTCCCTACTGGGAATTTGCAGGTCCCACTGCAATCACTGATTTGAAGGAACTGCCCAGAAATGAAACTGATCCGATTGAATACAGAGTTGCATTCGCAGAAATACTAAACAGATTCCCAAATCATATCCCTATTTATACTGATGGTTCAAAAGCAAACACGGGATGTGGATGCGCTATGGTTACACCTGAAAACCAATTCCAGTATAAATTACCGGATTGCTTTAGTATATTCAGGTGCGAGTCTTACGCTATTTTGCAAGCTATGAAACATATAGAAATCTCAAATGACTCTTTCTTTGCTATTCTTACGGATTCACTGTCGGCAATTGAGGCCATCAACAACACCAACAAATTTGATCACATAGTGCAAGAAATTCAAGAAACATATTGGACCCTAAGAAATCGAGGAAAGGAAATCATCTTAATCTGGATACCGTCTCATCTGGGAATCGAAGGAAACGAGACAGCAGACGCTCTAGCCAAATCAGCATGTTTACTCCCTGTGCCTAACGTGCCTGTTCCTGTACATCATAAAGACTTCAAGAAATATATATGTCAAGCTGTCAAAACCTTCTGGAATGACAATTTGAAATCATCCAACAACACCAAGCTGCACCTAGTTAGAGACGATTTTTTCCAAAAAAATCAAATCATTTTAGAAAACCGTAGAGACCAAGTTACGCTAACTAGGATGAGAATTGGGCACACGAACTTAACCCATTCCCACTTAATCACTAAAACAGGGCCAGAACATTGTGATCTCTGTGAAGTTCCTGTCTCGATACGTCATATATTGGTTGACTGCAATAAATACAACGATAAACGGATTCATCTCAAAATCGGGACTGACTTCAAGAAAATGCTATCCGACCCAAATACATTCAATAATGTACTCAAATATCTTCAAGCCATCGATATCCAGCATCTCATCTAGAGGAAATCTCCTACAGTGTTTACATATATTAACCGTATTTAATATTTATATTTAGTGATCAGTACCAAATACTATCTATCTGCTAACTGCACATAATGTTTGTTCTACAACCACATATTGTATGAAACCTATTATAGTCGCTAATAACCACTGCAGTTGATGCGACTTTAAGCCTTCATTTAATAAAAAAAAATAATAAAAAAATTTTGGGCTTTCTTAGGGCTCTTTAAATCCGCAAAAAAATTTTCCCCGAAACGACCCTTGAGGTCAAAAATCAACCCCCTTAAAAAAAATTGAATTTGTCACAAATTTATTCCCGGCGTATTTTTGGGCTTTTTTTGGGCTGCTCGAAAATACCCACTCTGGCCATACCACGCTGAAAAAACCAGTTCTCGTCCGATCACTGAAGTTAAGCAGCGTTGGGCGCGGTTAGTGGATAGAGTCTCTGATTTTTGGGCTCCTCGAAGATACGCACTCCGATTTTTGGACTGCAGCCCTTAACAGTAAAAATCAACCCCTTTCTACCACGCAGATATGACATTGTAAAACAAAAATCATTTTGAGAATTTTACAATGTGGCTAGAGTCACCGATTTTTCAGCTTCTCGAAAATACCCATTCCGATTTTTGGGCTCCAACCCTTAAAGTTAAAAATCAACCCCTAAGTACCACGCAGATATGATTTTGTCAAAAAATAATCTTTTTCAGAATTTTACAGTGTGGATAGAGACTTTCATTTTTGGACTTTTCGAAAATACCCACTCTGATTCTTGGGCTCCAACCCTTATCGTTAACCCTTATCGTGGCTAGAGTCTCTGATTTTTGGGCTCCTTGAAAATACACACGCCCAAAAATCAGAGGCTCTAGACACATTGTAAAATTCTCAAAAAGATTATTTTTTGATAAAGTCATATCTGCGTGGTACCAAGGGGATGATTTTTAACGTTAAGTGTTGAAGCCGAAAAATCGGAGTATTTATTTTCAAGGAGCACAACAATTAGAGACTCTATTAATACTTCAAAATTCTTAAAAACATTATTTTTTGACAAAGTCGTATCTGCGTGGTAACAAGATGTTGATTTTTATCGTTGAGGGTTGGAGCCCAAAAATTGGAGTAGGTATCTTCCAGGAGCCCAAAAATCATAGACTTTATAGATACTTTAAAATTCTTAAAAACATTATTTTTTGACAAAGTCATGTCTGCGTGGTTCCAAGGGGTTGATCTTTAACGATAATGGTTGGAGCTCAGAAATCAGAGTGGGTATCTTCGAGGAGCCCAAAAATCAGAGACTCTAGCCACATTGTAAAACTCTAAAAAAGATTTTTTTTTTTGACAATGCCATATCTGCGTGGTACCAAGGGGTTGATTTTTAGCGATGAGGGTTGGAGCCCAAAAATCGAAGTGGGTATCTTCGAGAAGCCCAAAAATCAGAGACTCTAGCCACGATGTAAAATTCTAAAAAAGATTATTTTTTGACAGTGCCATATCTGCGTGGTACCAAGGGGTTGATTTTTAGCGTTGAGGGTTGAAGCCCAAAAATCAAAGTGGGTATTCTCCAGAAGCCCAAAAATCAGAGATTCTATTGATAATTTAAAATTGTTGAAAACATTATTTTTTGACAAAGTCATATCTGCGTGGTACCAAGGGGTTGATTTTTACCGGTAAGGGTTGGAGCCCAAAAATCGAAGTGTGTGTTTTCGAGGAGCTCAAAAATCAGAGACTCTAGCCACATTGTAAAATTCTAAGAAAGATTATTTTTGACAATGCCATATCTGCGTGGTACCAAGGTTGGAGCCCAAAAACCGAAGTGGGTATTTTCGAGCAGCCCAAAAATTATAGACTTTATTGGTACTTTAAAATTCCTAAAAACATTATTTTTCGACAACGTCATATCTACGTGGTTCCAAGGGGTTGATGTTTAACGATAAGGGTTGTAGCTCAGAAATCAGCATGGGTATTTTCGAGGAGCCCAAAAATCAAAGTCTCTATCCACACTGTCAAATTCTCAAAAAGATTATTTTTTGACAAAGTCATATCTGCGTGGGAGAAAGGGGTTGATTTTTAACGTTAAGGGTTGGAGCCAAAAAATCGGAGTGAGTATTTTCGAGGAGCGGAAAAAAAGCCCAAAAATACGGCGGGGATAAATTTGTAAAAAATTCAAATTTTTTAAAGGGGTTTGATTTTTGTACCAACAAAAATGTGATACAAAATAAACCTCCAAAACTTCAACCTAGAAAATGAAGTTTCAACCAAAAAAGACCAATTTTTAATAAAACAGATGAATTTTCAACTAACAAGAGAATAGTTTAATTTTAAGTTAGAGAAATAAGTTTTTCATCAAATTTAATCCATTTTCAACTAAATTGTTAAATTTTTAACCAAAAAGATAAATTTTCTACCAGAACAGATTAATTTTTAACAAAATACGTGAATATTTAACCAAATTTTGAATTTTTAAAGGAATTTTATACTTATAGTTAAATTATTAACCAAAAAAATTAATTTCCAACCAAATAGCTGAATTTTCAAGTCAGGAAGATGAATGTTAAACAAAACATATAATAGTTACATTTCAGTTAAAAAAATTCATGTGAAAAAAAAAGAATTTTTAATAAAATGTTTAAATTTTTAAGCAAAGAAATTAATTTGTAACTAAAATAATGAATCTTCAACCAAAAAAATGAGTATACGTTTTCAAATCGTGTAGGATTTTCTATAAGATCTATAACATAATGTTGGAAAATGAACCCGAAAATTTTACAAATAATAGGAAGTCTTATAAACCCTAATATTCTCTCCTTGAATTGTTGAAATCTGTGAAAATCGTTTGAAACAAAATTTAATTTGCTTTTCAAATTTATTTCTCAAAGTATAAATCATCTGTAGTCCCTTGAATATAAATTGAATTAAACTTATTCATCAAATTTCTCTAGAAAAAAAACACCTAAAATCCCTAGAAATATTTGAAATCCCTTAAAGTCCTTGGAGATTCAATAAAATACTTTGAAATCTTTTAAATACCGTAAAATCTCTTGAAATACGTGGAAATTTAAAGAATATCTTGAAATTTATTGAAATTTTATTTATTTTCCAAAGTTCTATAGAAATCCCTTAAAATATTTTAAAAATCTGAAAATCCATTGAAAAAAGTATACATTATTTGAAAGCCCTCAAATATAATATAAATTAAACGTATTCATTCAATTTGTATTAAAAAAAACATTTAAATCCCTAGAAATC
>CAKNYM010044435.1:0-36091 GCA_932195095.1 Andricus curvator | reverse complement strand
ATGGAATAATTCTCACAACACTTGGAACGTCCCAAATACCACCCTGGGTGGAAGGTCATAATAATCCTCCATTCCATTGCGCTTATATACATCTTACAGAAACCCATCGTTATCATACAAGTTCCGCACTCAACTATCTCACTCACCATAAACGCGACGATCATAATCCTTACACGCATGCTCCAGACAAGGCTTATGTGCGTATAGGAGAAGACCACTACTATACAGCTAGACTTTTCGAAAATTTCAATAAACAAATGACTGATTTCGATCTCAGCAATCGGATTTTTGTAACAATGCCAGGTGGCCCTCTATTTACTGCAAAGTTAGTAAAGCGTCAAGATAAACCGGTATGCATCGTAACTCGAAGACTATTTGAGGCATATAACAGACGTATGACCCCAGCAGAAGACAGTGCGGCTTTACTGAAGTTGCGGCCTAAATAAAATTTGGTATCCTTCAGAACTTGAGCACCAAGTGAGACATTCGAGACCTGAAAGTGTTCCTTTAGTGGGCGAAGCGAAAAATAGGTTCTTTGAAAGTAGGCTCTATTACAACTGGGTTCCTTTAGAACTCCAACTACAGTATCTTTCAGATCTAATTCATCGTCTTGGTTTCCTTTTCAGCAACTGGAGTTCCTTTTTGTTGCAGCTCCTTTTGAACCATAAATTGGATTAACTAAATAAACTCAGCATCTAACAATAAAGTAGGTATTCTGCTAACATATCCTGAATCGTAAAAATATATTCGTTTCCTGTGGCGGTCAACGGAGATAGACCAAAAATATCCATGAAGATTTAGTCATTTGGTTCAACGTGTGTGGCAGAGATGATCGCTTATGCTTCATTCTGATGCGCGTTGACTTGAGAATTTCTAAAATTGGATAAACAGTATAGCGGTAAGGCTATCGCTCACATGTTATCGACCAAGCAAGGTTCGGTTCCATGGTTAATTACCGACCTCAAGTATCACCCTCACTCGGGAGTGCAGATTCCTGGCATAGATCCTGCTTCTATAGGTATATCAGAGATCTACCTTGCCGATAGATCTCATGAATAGAAATATACTCTATATACATAAGCGCGAATAATTGCTTGCATGTACTCAGTATAAGGAATTATCATCGTACAGATACATCGCCATCATGGATGTATTTTTCTTTCACCAAACATTTTCGTCACCAATTTTTGTGCCTGACCATTAACATCCAAATACCAGCATTTTATTTTTGTAACATTTAACGTCGAATTTAATATGAACGGAATAAAAATATGAATTTTAGATTGAAATTTAAGCGCTTTAAATTTATTTATTTTAATAAAAATATGACATTCTACCAGGAGAGATATATTTTCAACCCAAAAGAATGAATTTTCATTAAAGCTGTTACCTCTTAACGACTAAAATAGCTGAATTCTTATTTTGGTAACAAAGCCTATTTCCCTATCACTGTTTCTTCTATTTTCTCAACTATTTCTAGCTGAGTGGGGCGAGGGCAAGTTAAATGAATTAATTTAAATATATTTAGTTTCGTTTATTTGAATTTACAATATTTTCTGATGACCCTTGTTTACGAAAATTTGGATCTGACAATTTGACTGCTTCCTTCCTTTAAATCGTGGACCAATGATCTCCATTTAAGAACAGAAGAAAATTGATTCAGAAATCTATAGTTGACAAATTTTAAACACGGCTAAATTAAGAATTTTCAAAACTTACCGGTACTCGATGTTTTGTGGACTTGATTGTTAACTACGAGGCAAACGATACTGTGAACTAATATTTGGTGAAATTAATATTTGTGAACTATTCCGAACTCAATTAGTAACTGTAGACTCTCACTATAGACCGTCACGATTTATAGATATAGCGAATGGTCACGTTCCAAAATGTAACTGTCTGTTGGTTCGAGGTCTGCCGCTTATATGTGAAATTAAATCCTATGAAATCCTCAGGACCTTTCGTGAATGCATGAGAATAGTTTGACAGCTTTCTTCAGAAATGAATTGAAATAGCCGTTCGAAGGAAAATGTGTTTCCTTTCCATCAATGTAATAATGAGTGGAGAGAGAATTTCTGGTTCTGCACGAGGATTGACTTGGGGTGTCGGGCTAGACACTGTGTAAGTCATTGGTCATATTCCGAAATCTTGGCACCTCCAAGAGCGCCGATGATCAAGACGATTAGCTCAACAAAATATTCCGGGTATAACCGTCGCAACTACCTTATAAGGTCTTTATACCTCTCTTTCCTTTCTTGCTCCTTTGCTGTGATTTTTTTGTCAGCTGGTGCCGAAAATTCGATAACGAACATGGTTCGTTTCTCGAAGTCCAGGAGAACTATGTCAGGCCTCGAGTGCGCAACAGAAACAATTGTCGAGAATATGAAGTTCCAGTATATGCTATGTCTGCGCACGATCACAGTCACTGCTTCAGTCTCTGTCTCCATCTCCGATTTTCCGTCTGGGTCTGACGCTGCGCGGACTGTGGATGGTGTCGTGGGTGGAGATTTTCTTTCCACCCGCACCGATCTTCTGAGTGACATTCGCGATCGGCGACCATGAGACCCTCCAGGCGCCGGCTCCCGTTCCTCGGAGGTATGTGACCCCTGGAGGAGTACGTTTGTTTCCTCGAATGCCGCCAGCCGCTGCATCTATTCTGGCTCATTCTAAACCATAAGAAAAAAATCAAGACGTGCCAGAAACAACTCCACGCAAAACAAGACGTGCAGAGCAAAGCACAAGCAAAAAGAAAGTTAATGCCACAGCCTGCATACAATAAACAAAATAAAATAATGCCCTTCCGGCACATCATAGTATTGAGCTAGGCGTTTTTATGCATTGGCTTGTTGTACAGTTCAATTTCTTGCAAGTGAAATGCAACCAGCGCCCAACCGCTGTCGTTAACTGGCTCATACACTACAGTAGATCGCACCTTCATGACGCAGAACGGACGGTGGAGACGCTTAGAAAGTTTGACCGTAATACCTTTTTCTTTAGAAGAACGATTTACTCATTAGGGCCTTCTTCCTTTGCTTGAAAACCCGTCTTTGGCTACAATTCCTACCAAATTTGATAAACGCAGGACTAACTTTCGACTTATTATAAACCGCCGAAATATACGCGAACGCTCGAATCTTAGATTTTGAAACCCTATTCATACGCTCCGTCGGATTAGTTTGAGGGTGGTGTTCCGGACTCTTGGAATTATGAATACCATGAAACTTAGTGATCTCTGCCATGATTTTGTTGACGAACTTAGTTCCATTATCCGTGTGGATTACTTTGGGTTTCTTCCACCGAGAGATGATTAGATCTTCGAGGGCGGCACCCATATTTTTCACATCAGCCACATTCATACAATCCATGGATATCAACGGCCATGGTTGATTAACGATTCTCCTTCCTATTAACCCGGAAGGGGCTCGTTGGGAAACTTTTGTACGCTGACATGTATCGCACGCCCTAACATACCGCACAACATCACGAAAAATTCCCAGCCAATAATACACGGTTGCAGCCCTAGCATAAGTCTTCTCAATACCGTGATCCCCCGCTTGCGGTTCGTTCTGGACTTTCACTAAAACTTGATACCTTTTTTCGAGGGAAAGTAAAAATTTCCACACTTCTTGATGGTCAAAAATTGAATCGATCAATGGCTTTGGTCAACAGAAGTACAACCGGCCTTCAACAAATTTACAGTCGCAATACTTCATTGGGTATTTCTGCATATCTTCTCTATGACCAATTTACCATGAGTCCTCCAATTCTTCAGCTGCGCAAGCCGCAATAGTCGCATCGTCTTCGTACATACGAGAGAGCGCATCCGGTTCATGTTGTAGCGCACCTCTGCGATGAACTATACTAAACCGATACTAGGGTACATCGAAAAAAACCTTTTTTCGAAATTGATATTGGCTCGCGTGAAAAAATGTTCTATCTACTCATTGAATCCCGGCCATTTCCTGCCCAATGAACCAACCGTGAGGGAGTTACCTATTAATCAACTGAAGAAAAATCTACTTTAGTCCTGATTTTTGGTAAATCTTTGCGGGACTGGAGCGTGTTTCTAATGAAACCGTCTCTTGACTCCGGGTCACATACTGTAAGAGATGCCTGTGTTACTAATTGCACGGTCCTTTCAACTGCTTGAGTATGGCAGCAGGAAAATTTATTCGCGGCGGTCGAAACTAGCAAACATTTTCTTGTTGTGGATTACTTCTCGCCTTTTCAATCAATTCTACATATCGCGCACTGACAGTCTTTCTACTCTGTTTGATGCTGCAAGCCAGCGCGCGTTGTAGAGCGTACCAGGATCCTTATTAGTAAGAGCATCTGGGAAATTTCCGGAAAAAACAGCATTGCAGATTTCAAGCAGGCCTTTTAATTCGATGCTAAGCAATTTCGGATAAGTTAGCTGTGATTGCTTTAAAATCTACTACTGGTTTCTGTTCACAGGTTTTTAACTCCTTACCAACCGGGACAGTGAAGGAATTAGGACCACTTGTTGTGCCGCCAAGATGCAAGATAAGGTGCCTGAGAGGCAATTTGTTAAAATGCAACAAACAAATCTGCCACTGCAGACTTTTACCCAGACGGTTTCCAATGGGAGTGATAGCTGCGCCGATGGCTCCTGTATCCAATGGTGTATCATCGGCACCAATAACTTTCAACTGGCTCAAGTCATGATTATTTGCTTCAAGAAACTCTTAAATGCTATCAGAAGTTAAGATGCAAGACCACCACAAGAAGTCACATGATCAATGTAAATTGCACCTGGTTCCAACACTAATGATCTTGCTCCTCGCCGACTTTACTTTTTGTTCCTGACTGCAGTTTAACATTTCGTTTTCCATCGAAATAAATGCCTAGAAAAGGATCTTCGAGACTTTTCTGTGATTCAGTTGTTTCAACCCTTGCTTTTTTGCGCTCTCTCATTTTATTTGGATCAATAGCTTTGGTAGTGTCATCCTTATTGATTAGTCCTAAATCTGTTATTCTAGATGTGGCAATAGCAGCTGCTGCTCCATCTGAGATTTCGAAACGATTGTCTACTTTTGCTACTAGAGGATTAATTTTCTTTATCTGAAATTGTAACTATTTTTTGTAACATTTTTTGTTAAGAAACTATCTTTTTGGGTAAATAAAATAAAATTTTAATATTTTCTCAGTTGTAATATCAAATATCATATTTTTCATCAAGAATTAATCCTTTTTTATTGAATACTAAACTACTCGTTTGAAAGTTGAACTCCTTTGTTGAAAATTCATTTTTTTGTTGTTAAAGATTCATCAATTTTTTTTAAATGTTTCGCTGAAAATTCAAATATTTTTCTGAAAATTAAATTTTGTTGTTGATGATTTAACTTTGTTTTCAAAAATTCGGCTTTTTGGATAAAAAAAAATCGACCTTTTGGATTAAACTAATTTTTCGTTAAAAGTTCATTATTTTCACTTGAAGTCTACTATTATATTTTTAGTTCAGGATTCATCTCTTTTGGATGAAGGCTCTACTTTTTGGTTGAAAATTGAAATATTTTGTTGAAAATTAACTTCTTTCTTGATAAAGTATCTTTTGGGTTGAAGCTGCTTCATCTTTAATTGCAAATTTAGCCTTTACAAGTTCAAAATTGATGTTTTGGAAAAACATTAATGTACTTTGTTTATCATTTATCTTTTTGTAGAAAATTAGTTTTCTTGGTTGAAAATTCGTATTTTTGTAAAAAAATGCAACTACTTGGTTGACCATATTAATCTTTTTTGGTAGGGGATTTAACTATTTTCTTGAAACTCCGTCTTTTTGGTTGAATTCTGCTGTTTTTTTATCTTAAATTAAAATATTTTGGGATCAAATACTAGCTACAATATGTTTCGGTAAGAATTAATTTTATTTGGTTGAAAAATCAACTACGCTATTTAAATTTGAACTAATATATAAAAAATTCATTTTTTTTTTTGGTTGAACGTTCACTATTTTAGCTGATAATTCAACTCTTCGATTGTAAAACAACTTTTTCGTTGAAAACTCGTATTTTAGGGCGGAAAATTCAATTGTTTTGTAAGAGATTCTTCTTTTGGTTTAAAAATTCAACAAGTCGTACGCGGAGGCTCCTTCACTCTAAAAGGGACTTGGTTTCATAGTATAATAATAATAATATAATTAAAAATAAGAGCCTAAGAGCTAATTTAAAGAGTGTGCAAACAAACAAAAAAACTCTAACCAAAAATAGTTGTTTTCCATTCAAATAGTTAAATTTTCAAGACAGACGAATCTTTTATAAAACAGTCAAATTTTCATCAAGAAAGGTGAATTTTCAACCCAAAAAGATGACCTTCTTATAAAAACATGAAGTTTTAGTCCAAAAGAATTATTGTTTTTATGTAAACAAATGAATATTCAGCAAAAAAGTTGAATTTTCGACCCAAAAAGATGACTTTTCAAAAAAATAGTTGAATTATCAACATAAAAATGAAAGTTTTCACGAAATAGTAGAATTTTTAACCAAAAGACATGCACTTTGAACCTAAAATACAACAGTAGACTTAATATAATTTTTCACACCCCTAATTACCAGTTACATGTAAGATTTTAATCAAAATTGAGATCACAATCAAATATTATATTTTAGATTTACAATTTTTTTAATTAATGGTGTAGAGGATTGTGGTGTGCGCGAGGGTTTACATGCTGTACTCTATAATTCCTCATGATTGGGCAGCTGAAACCTACTGGAGTGTCATCGGTTTCTTTTTGAGTCAAGGGGGTAGTCGTGCCGCTTTCGATGTTTATTTTCGCCCGAATTCTAATGTAATCATCAGTCAAATATATTCCAGCTAGAAGATTAAAACTCTCCAATATTGCCAAGACGTCACCTTCTAATGTTGATAGTATAATTTGTTCTTGAATTGGCACAGGCTCATACTCGTTCATTCTTATTCTTATTTTAAGTGATGTATTGGCTGGAAAAGTCTATCTTCGAAGTTCGAACATCCGGAGCGGATTCGTATTCGAATTGAGCCGAATAAATGGAAGTTGTTCAAGTTCACATCCATATCCGTCAGAAGAAGGAAGCCTGGTAGGAGGAGCCATGGTCCTGGAAAGCGGTGGATGCCTGAAAGGAGGACGCCTGGCAGGAAGAGCCATGGAACTGCCAGCAGGAGACCTGGACCTGTCACGAAGAGGAAGCTCGTCAGGAGGAGAAAACCTTTCAGGTGAATCATTTCTTTCAGAAGAAGAAGAAGATCTGCCACGAGGAACTCCAGGAATAGGGTCGCCATTAGGTAAACATTCAAACTGTGAACTTAATTCTGGAACAAGAAAGAGAATATTATAGTTTGTTTTTTATGCTGGTGTATTTTATGAACCCCTTGTGGCAATGTTGTGAGGCAAGAGTATACAAAAATAAGAAAAACGGTTTCTTGATTTTCGAAATGGAATAGTTTTACAATTGAATATAAAAATCAAAATCTCATAAGAGGCCATCCATAAATTACATAACGCATTTTTTGCCAATGTTTAGCCCCTACCTTCACTCATGTAGCAAGTTGTAATAAAATAGTATCATATTTTTAGTGAAGATAGAGTGAAATACTTTCGAACTACACTCGAAGACAGAGTGCGTGAGACTGGATGACCAGAGGTCTTTTGTGTGTTAGATATGCTGTTTTTTAAGCGGGGGGGGGCCGCGCTTCTTAAACTTTTCTGACCGTTCGAAACATGGATACAGTGTTAAAATTTTTAAAGTCTTGTTTTGAAGATCAGCCATTCAAATACTTATCCTAATTCTGGGTGAGAACAAAAAATTGTCACCCACTAGTAACTGGAATTGAAGTCAAATTTAAGTGGATTGAAATATTTTTCGTAGATCTTTTAAAATACCCTGAATATTCCAAATCCTATAAAATCCCCGAAGGCTCAATTCCTTTTATTTTTTAAACTTGAAAACTCTTTGCAATCCCTTATAATTAATAAAATCAATTAATATTCACCAATGGAGTTGAGGATGATTGCCAGGGTGAAGACTTTAGTATAAACAACCGTCATTTTTTCAAATTAGAGGAGAAACTGATGAACGAATAAATGGCGAATTTGGTTACCATTGCCGCTAACGATTATTCTGATGCTTTATTAGATTGTATAATATATCCTACATTTTTTATCTTATCGATTATAATCAAAATTGTCCATCTGGAATATTCAAATTTTATTAGTCAGTTTTTATGGAAAAAAAACAACGTAATTACTAAATTCGTCAAAACTGATATCACAATAATTTATATACACTACCGTTGGAAATTATCTACACGAGTAGCATGGGCCGTAATACAAATCACTGATTACTTTTAATTACGGCAGTTGTGGAAAACATATAAAATACACGGAGTGCATTCTTCAAAATCTTATCTTTGATTTATTCTTTGTACAGCGAAAATAAGTCAAGACCTTCTTCATCTTCAGAGTACCGATTTGAGGGTTCAACTTAAATAAGGCTCTTCTAAATATTCATCATAAAAAAATGATTATAATTTCATTTTATTTATACTAATATCCTGATAAGAACTTGTTGGAATATTTTAACATCTAGCGTGACATATTTCCGAGTTTCGAAATCTCAAGTATATTAAATACAGATTAGGTGCAATGTTTGAATTTTCCAGTACCCGCTACAATCGAATTATTTAAATTTGCTCAATAATTTCAATTAGTGACTGAATTCTATCTATGAATCAGTTTTTCTTACTGTTGAATCAGTAAGTTCGACTGATTCATCAGTAGGAAAGGATTGATTCAAGGCTCAAATTTATTCGCTGATTGAACTCAGTAAAGAAATTTAATTGATTTAAATTTAGGGAGTACCATATGTTTTGGAATTTTGGACTATTGTTGATATTTTCTTTTTAATTGACTACCTTTCATCTTTCAAGAAAATTTAAAACGCATTTATATTTTATTTTTAAATGTTTGCTTGTCTAGTGAACATTTTTTGTAAATCAAAAACATTGGCAAAAATTCAACATACACAAATTTTTTCAACAATTTTCTTTATAAATTTCTTTGTACTACCTTTTGTACAGCTCCTCTGTAGTAGTTAGTTTTAAAGATACTCTTAAACCTTTCCAGTGATAAAGCTTTCATTTCTCGTACACATGGAGTCACGTCAAATGTTTCTAATTTGTCTAGTGGCTTTAAGGCCATGTTATACATGAGTCACGTGACCTAAATTATCGATAATTTTTTTCGCAACAACTCACGTCCACACCGAATGAGATATCGATTTGAAATTATGGGGAAAGCCTCAAGAAACAATGGTCTACGTTTGTATACAACATTTGGCTCGAAATTTAGAAAAAAAATTTGTTGAAGAAATTAAAACCGGAGCAATATCGGCATTTTTTTCAACAACTCATGTCCACACAAAATAAGATATCGAGTTGAAACTTTGGGGAAAGCATCAGGAAACAGTAATCTGCGTTTGTATATCAAATTTGGCTTGAAATTTGAGAATAAATTCAAATTTCCCCCAGCCCCCTGCAATATCAAGAGAGTCGACTGAGGCCACTGGACCAGAATACAAATTTGAAGTTCAAGGTCGCCGTCTTACCAGAACTGGATTTTTCCACTGGTCGTTAAAATTAAAGCTGCTGAAATAAAATGTCGTTAGCCATTGAAGAAATAGAATTGATCAATCTAATCTTGGATTCAACTTCTTCGATTTGGCAACCCTCGGCCTGGATGAGTTTTCAAGACCGCTGGGAAATTTATTTTCCTACCAGCATAGGTACACTCAAATTCGTCGAACCTGCTCAATTCCATCCAGATAGTGACCTCAGTGACCTCGATTACGATTACGAGCCTAGGTTCCAATTTTGTAAAATCAAAGTCAAAGAGAATCATTATGAGGTTCAATTCAAACTTAGACAAAATAATCGAGCGATCTTCCACATAGAAAAACAAAACGTCTCCTTCCTTTAAACGAGGAATTGCTAATACTTTCCTCGAACAGTCAGATCTTCTGTGCACTTCGGATAACCCGGGGATAGAATTATAGTAGTTTCTGGGCCTGAAAGTGTGCATGGAATCTCTAGAGCCGAACAACAAAGAGTAAGTTTGAAAATAATTTTTGTGAATTAAGGTTTCAAGGGCTTAACTTGAAATAAGTACATTTAATTAAATGGTAATTTATTTTAATTTTATTAAATAATCTTAAAATTAAGATTTTGGCATTAACTTGATTTTATTTATATTAATTATATAAGTCTCATAGTTAATTATTCGACTCATATCTAATGCTCGAAAAGGAATAAATATAGATTTAATCTTAAATTACTCAACTTTTGAACATTATAATTAATAAATAACAAAGGGTATTATAACTTACCTCGTTATAAACAAATATATATATATATATATATATATATATATATATATATATATATATTATATATTTCGGTATTCGGTTTTGATTCCTTGGGAATCGAACCGAAGGGTCTATGACAAAGCCACCGAACGCGTCCTCGGGTTGCGGATAGAGGGTCCCTGTACCAAGGGTTTCCGCTGAATATGGTTACAATAATTAATAAGCAATCGCGGACAATTGTCCAGGGATGGTCCCGAAGGAATAACTCCTAAGCGAAGGCGTAACAACCGTGCCGAAAGCTGCATGGCACCTGGGTGAGGTGTCTCAAAAGTGGACCGATCGACTCAGGGATGACCTGCTGGAGTGCTATGGTACCAGTATGGCCCCTGAACGAAAAGGTTACATGGCGCGACTGCATGCTCTGTGGTGCGAGAAAAACCCAGAGCTCTCGGATTTTTCGCAAAAACGTCTGCGAAACCGTGCCGAGGACCTCCGGAAAAGGGGTTATATAAGCGGAGCGCCTACACAACCGCAGCCAGAACAAGCCGGCAACAGAGAAATAGAGGCGACACTGAGACCAACCTCGAACAGGCATCCAATAGAGGAAGAACGATGCTTCAAGACCCGGAGAAACATCAACATTCAGGTTTCTCCCAAGCCCAAAGATCTGACTGAACTGGATGATGAGCTTCGTGGAGATTTTTCCGAAGAATCCGACCTCTGGACTATCAATTGTAGTGTGTACAATGCAGCGAGAACTTTGGCAGATGCAAACCGTAAAACAAAACCAACAGTTGATCATAAGACCAAAAGACGAATGCATCAACTTAGCACGAAGATAGGAACACTGAATGCGTCCCGCATTCAGTGTGTGATTGACTACATAACATCTGGCAGGACTTTCACTGCCAAGGTTCGACAGTTCGCGCGCGAACTGCGGATCCGTCATCACACAATCAACAAGTCAAAGCTACTGACTATCAGGCAGCATATGGTTGACAGAATACGAGTACTATCTAACGCTAGGAGAAGTCTAGAGTGGAGAGAGAGGTGGGTCAGAGAAAATCAACAGTTTTCGTCTGACCCATCTCGACTCTTCCAAGACCCACCAGTTACTGTCGACCATCCGCCCAAACCAGAGGAGGTCGAACCATTTTGGAGAGAAGTCTACGAAGTCCAACATCCACTTGAAGAAGGCTCAAAGAACATAAATAGCTTCAAGGAGCTGTGCAATGCCCTCATAACAGCTGAGGAGGAATGCCCACCTATCACTACCGAGGAGGTGAAAAACGTATTACGAGGCATGAAGAACTATTTCGCCCCAGGACCAGATAGTATCAAGACCTTCTGGTGGAAGAAGTTGCCTTCAACCCACCAGCATCTGCCCCGAATTTTCACCTCATATCTAAAGTCGGAAGAGCCTATTTCGGAGTGGTTCGTAGAAGGACGCACAGTGCTCCTGCCGAAGACGGGCAACTTAGCTGATCCTAAGAATCACAGGCCCATGACTTGTCTGAACACACTGTATAAGATCTTCACAGCTATCCTAAATGATAGGATTGTTCGGAAAATTGGACCTGTATGGCGAGAGATGTATGAACAACGTGGCTCAAAGAAAGGCGTAGAAGGATGTCGGGAGAACTTGCTCATCGATAGATGTGTCTGTAAAGACGCAGCATCCTATCAGCGATTTCTATCGATGGCCTGGATTGATTACCGGAAAGCTTTCGATTCAACCTCCCATAGACTTATCATCTGTCTGTTGGAAAGCCTGAGGGTTCATCCACACATCGTGAGGTGCATAGAGAGATTATTGCCGCTCTGGAAAACCAGATTTACTATCTCATCCGGAAAACATCGTGTGATCACTAACAGTATCACCTTTCAGAGAGGTGTGTTTCAGGGCGACACCATGAACCCTCTCCTCTTTTGCCTCACATTATTGCGACTATCTCTCGCACTTCGCCATTCCGAAGGGTACCTCTGCGGCAAACCTGGAAACCGAAAGCATAAGATCACTCATGCATTTTACATGGATGATCTGAAGATCTATGCAAGAAATAAAGAAAAACTACATCTAGCTCTAAAAATTGTCAAAGAGTACACTCAAGAGATTGGAATGGAGTTCGGCTTAGAGAAATGCGTCAAGGTTAATTTGAAGAAAGGAAAACTTAATGGCATCCCCGAAGATTCTGAGCCTGTTGACAGAAGCGCTATACGACACCTTTGCGCTGGAGAGACCTATACATACCTGGGTATGCCACAGAGCCGCATTCAGGACGTGACATCTATAAAGGATACTCTCCGATGCAGATACAAACGTCTCATCCGGCAGATTTGGTATTCCGAACTGTCGGCGAGAAATAAAGTATCTGCAACGAACATGCTTGCCGTCCCGGTAGTAGTCTATTCATTTGGAGTGGTTCCATGAACGAAGGGCGAGCTCAGATCCCTTGATATCGGGACGCGAAAGGTTTTGCACATGAACAAGAGCATGCACCTTAAGTCTTCTGTTCCGCGACTTTACATCTCACGCCGCCTAGGTGGTCGCGGAATACTGAATCTTGAATGTCTTCACAACAGACTTATTCTGGGTACAGCACATATAGTTGCAAGTGGACAAGACCCTCTTCTTAAAATGGCCAGGAAACACGAAGAAGTGGGAAAAGGGGCGTTTCTGTACAAAGCAGCGGAGGAGGCTGCTGAAACACTCGGCCTTGGCTTCAATATTAGGGGTGAGCAAAATGCATCAAATCTTATCCATCTTGAATACTCACTCCTGAAGGCCCGGATTAAGAAAGCACAGGAGAAAAATTTCCACGAACAGCTCCTCGACAAGAGGATGCACGGCATCTTCCACAGAAATGTGGAAGATCAGTCGATGTCGTATGAGCTAACTTTTGCTTTCCTTAGATCACCCGGATTGAAGTCGGGCACGGAGGGCTTCATTTTGGCATGTCAAGAAGGTGTCATTTCCACTCTAGCATACCGTCGCCACATTTTGAGCCAAGACATTCCCGATGATAGCTGCAGAGCGTGTCATGCACACCCCGAGCATCTAGGGCACATACTATCTAGTTGTCCAACTCATGCGGGAACGACCTACATCCAAAGGCACAATGCGGCACTTAGAGTGCTTTATTACCATCTCTGTCACTCTTATGGCATTAGCCCAAATACCTCTCCGCTAAACGCTCCTAGAGAAATAGAGTCAATTGTCGAAAATGAGAAGTGCCGCATATACTGGAACTTCATATTCTCGACAATTGTTTCTGTTGCGCACTCGAGGCCTGACATAGTTCTCCTTGACTTCGAGAAACGAACCATGTTCGTTATCGAATTTTCGGCAACAGCTGACGAAAACGTCACAGCCAAGGAGAAAGAAAAGACAGAGAGGTATAAAGACCTTATAAGGGAGTTGCGACGGTTATACCCAGAATATTCTGTTAAGCTCATCGTCTTGATCATCGGCGCTCTTGGAAGTGCCAAGGTTTCACTGGTTAATAGCCTGAAAAGCATCCCTGCGTGTCAACAAAATGCTGAGACACTTGCGGGGAAAATGCAGAAGGCGGTCCTCCTTGGGTCGCTCCGTGTCCTCGGGGTGCACGAGACTTTTGCCGGATCATCGTATTGAGTTCGTCGCAGACTGTAACCACCTAACCTCACGGTCGTGAGACGTGGTTACAGCTGAAATTTTACCGCGATTTCGCTGGGAGCGGGTGCAATTTTTCAGATTAGCACCCGCTCCCGGCGAAATCCTGCGGTTGTCCTTATGACAAACTTTTAACTATATATATATTATATATTTCGGTATTCGGTTTTGATTCCTTGGGAATCGAACCGAAGGGCCTATGACAAAGCCACCGAACGCGTCCTCGGGAAGCGGATAGAGGGTCCCTGTACCAAGGGTTTCTGCTGAATATGGTTACAATAATTAATAAGCAATCGCGGAAAATTGTCCAGGGATGGTCCCGAAGGAATAACTCCTAAGCGAAGGCGTAACAACCGTGCCGAAAGCTGCATGGCACCTGGGTGAGGTGTCTCAAACGGTAACTCTGGGATACCGGGCGACCTCTCAGATTATCAGCCTTATCCTTGAACTAGGGGCTCTACAAGGATGGACTAACCCTTTTCCCTAGCTGCTCGTGGGAAAAACAATGACAACACCAACATAGTTGTAGGAAGTGCGGTTCAAAACAATCGAACGCGCAGGGCTCCCGACAATGGGTCGGACAACAATGCCGTAGCTCTCGCCTCCGAAAATAAGGCAGTAAAGCATGCCGAGACGCGACGAGTGGCAGGGGTAGGATTCGGGATCCCTGGTGGGGATCGGAGGATGGGCCTTCACGTGGAGCGCTCGACGCCCTGACCGAGGTTGTCGAAGGAAGCTGGGGGGAAGCCACAACTGGCTACCGGCCCGAAGCTGACTTCGCAAACCTCGGCTTGGGCTCCAGTTGCTGCTCTACGGGAAACAGCCACTCTTCCGACTCCCGCCAGGGTGACAGAAACCTCGCCTGTGCCGTGTTCCCCTGCGGCATATGAAATGCTGCCGGAGGAGCGCCGCAAAACCTTAACCCGAGCCCCAGCAGGCGAATGTTGGAATCGCCACGGTGGGGGACATCGATACACGAGATGCCCGGTTACCAGGGGCGTGTTTTTCTACGGCTGTGGCGCCCCGGGAGCAAGGCTTGACCAATGCCCGAGGTGCTGCCCTGCCTGGAGGAGGGGAGAGATTGGACTCCACCACCCGTTTGGTCCAGAACATCGCCCCCCCCCCCACACGGCTGTGGGCTCGGGTCGCGTCAACATTTACATTTAAGTTTTGCCGATTATTCTTTTTCTTGCTTTTTCTTTTTTTCTTCTTCTCAGTCTCAGATTTAGTCCATTGCCGCTCTCTTCCTTTTCTTTTCTTCAGTTTTAGGTTAAGTTTTGCCGTCCTGCCTTGTTTGGCGTAGACTAAGATTTCCCCTTCTATGTTTTCTTATTCGTTTACGAGATATTTATATCCTTTTCCTCTTTTATCAAGACTCAAATGGGTTCATTTTTTGTTGTTGTTGTAAGCTTCCTTTTGTGAGAGGGGTTTATCGGCCCCGAAATAAATCGATAATAATTCAATCTTGACTTTCCTGTGTTCATCTCCCTACCAGTAGTTAAGTAAGATCGAGAATTTCACTATTATGTGTTCATCTCCTTTCCTAACTCTCTATCCTCCTCCTTAGTAGTTACTCCGTGAATTGGTTAGCGTCAAACGTGGGGACCATCGGATATGAATCTCTCTCCAAGCAAACCGCATGTAAGACCTCAAAATGTTTTATGGAGATCGGATTGCTGACGCCTATTGTCTTGGAGCCCCAGTTTTCAGTCTGGGGGGGGGGGGGTTGTAACGTGGTGGGTTCCACCCCGTTGGGGATCCTCTCCCCAGATTTGGGAGGTTACCGGGATTTCTAAAATGTTATACGATTAAATATTTTAAAGAGAAAAAAAAATAAGCAGAACTGATGGCCAGCAGAGAACTCACCGACGAACGTAAGTTAATTATGAATAGGAGAGTGCGAGTTAACGAGAGAGAATGCAAACAACTAGCGATTTAAGAAACAATGTATTGGATTTTATTTGGATTTTTGGTAGGATTATTTAAGGATAGGAATTAGGGAGCCATGGAAATGTGAACGGATTTGTGGTGGACTTGCCTGGTCTTCGAAGTTTTAAATCCCAACGAGAAGAGTGACAGTTGACCTGTAAAAGGAGGAAACACTACCGAACAGTCGACACTACACTGCACTGATTTTCCGCGCCACGACACGGTTCGTTATTTTTTTTTCGTTTCACGCACTGGTTTCACGTCACGGAGGGCAGCTATTTTCTCACGACAAAAAAGAGTTACAACTGGGAGGAAGGATGTTTTGACGGCGGCCCGAGTGAACAATAACAATGGTCGCGGCCATTTTGCTGCAACACTGAATCTTCCTGCTCCGTGGGAGAGCGAACACACTTGGGTCGGTGCTCTGAGTTACCGATGTTACCGCTAACGACGAGTCCAGAGGGCAGCACCTCACGGACCAGGCGTGTGGCGCGGAAATGGAAGCCAGCAGACGAGTGGAGCGACGAGTTTTTCAGTTCTATGTTGGCCATCAACGCCGTCGCTACAGCTCGCTCACCCGAAATTTTCTCCAGAAAACGGAATTACGAAATGGCGAAGGGACGAGGATCTAAACTTCGAGGACCGAGGTAGGCAGAGACAATCCGTTTTAGATCTCCTTTCTTTTTTTTGTATATTTTGTTGTAAATTCCTTTTCTTGTGCATCAAGTTTTATCTGATTTTTTATTTTTTTTTATTTTCGATGTGTGTGATTTTTCGGAGTGAGACGCGGGGCGAAAGTCCGGGCTATGCGCCATCTTGATATTAACGCCACGTGTTTTCCAAATTCGCGAAAAATTCGACTTTCTTCCTTTTTTTTCGGCTTTTCATGTGAATTCTCGTAGAGGTGATAATGTAAGATTTTCGGTCGTGATTTTTCGACGTCCTCCGGATTGTAAATGCACGTTTATCGGAAGAAAAGATGTTTGTAAAAATCTCGAACGACGAGTGCCGTGTCAGAATTTGCCGCGAAATATCAGATGTGACAAATTTGTAGTTTTTTTTTGTTTTCGCTCTTTTGGATTTCTGCCGAACTTCTCTTTTTCTCTCTTCACATTTTTATTTTGATGTGAACTTGTCGAGTACGGAAGTGACCTCGGTATGACCGAATGAGATTGTTATAACCTAATCACAAGTGTATCAGAAGACTATCGTAATATGATTAAAGTCAAGTACGTAAAATTTCGACTATCGTAATCGCGGAATAGTTTATGCGACTTATTTCTTTTGTTGAGAAATTGCGATTTGAGTGTCCGTATCGACACTCATCACCATTCCATCTTGTTATAATAAATTTATTTTAATTTTACTGTTTAAATGCCGGCTCTTTTATAGATTTATTTTAAAATGGTCTGATTCGTTTCTCCGCCCCCACAACATCCCTCTCCTTCAGAGCTAGCGTGGGATTAATTTAGAGTTCTTGTTTCTTTTTCTGGATTGTTCATTTATTAAAATTCTTTTCTTTGGATAATGCATTTCTTTAGTGTTCTTTGAGCGACACCCCTTCTGGGTGTTTGGCGCCTGACAGCTATAAAACAATTGATTGCTTTTAATATTTTTGAAAGATTCCTTTAGAAATAATAAGTGTTCACGTAGGGTTTTGCCAATCCCTTTGTAGCAATACTAAAAACCTCCCGTCCCATGAGGCAGAGATTATCGTTATAATATATATATATATATATTATAATTATCCTTGAGACCTGAAACATTGATAAAATGCCTAGAACTAAAGTACTAGCGAAGGTTAAGGATAAGCGAACGATGACTTTCCCTGACTTTCCATTTAATAGTAGAGCCTTGGAAGTTGCAAGTCCCCCTGATCTGCTATTTAGGGACCTTTCTATTGGTTCTCCGGGCGTTGACTCGTTGCGGAATGATCGGGTATGCCGAATGATCCAATTATCAACCACGAACTAGTTCGTCATGAAACTTCAGTTCAAGATTATTTTTCCGAAAGTGGTTCATGTATTTCGTTGGCGGGAACACAGAATCCTGAAAGAATTTCAAAAATTGTACGCGATTTGATTCCTGAATTCAATGGGAAAAATATGTCAGTTAAACTAGAGTTCACATTCAGGATAGATTTGGAACTGACTTGGATGAAATTTTAAAAATATTAAATCAGCTTTATTCCCGATAGGAAGATGTCAGTCAATTAGCTCAGGAATTATCTATCGTCATGAAAAAATCAAATAAACTAACGTCAATAAATAATTTCTTGAGGGGTTTTGATAGAGATACTTACTTGCAAATCCACGATAAAGAAATCGCGACTTTATACCAAGCTATTTCCCTTGCGAATCAGGTTGACTTGCAACTCACGACCTGGGATAAGGTCCATAAGAAATCTGAAACTGAACCAGTAAGTACAGTTAGAAATAATTTCTACGAAAATGTAAATCGAAAACGAATAGCGCACTTATCTGCTGAAGATATATCTAAAAAAATTGTCAAGCGAGAAAAACATGATTTAAGTAAGGTGCAGTGTTTCCTATGTCAGGAAATGGGCCATTATAGGACAAATTATCCTAACGTCAGAACAAGACAATTTATTGAGAGAAGGAAGATGTCGAGTTGTTTTTATTGTAACCAAGATGGGCACATGATTACAGAATGCCCAGAAAAGAAAAAGTGTGACGAAATTAAAAGCAAGGACGAACCAACCTTTTTAAAGGGAAATTTTGTATCACGGAATAACAATAATTCAAGATTAAAGGGTGAAGATGAAGGTCCAATAGCCGGAACTAGTAAAAGGGTTGTCTTGCCGCTAAGAAATAATAATGAACTTGGGCCTTCTGCCTTAGCAGAATTAGAAAACCCAAGTTTTAGAAAGAAAAAAAAATAGTTTTTTAATCGATACTGGAGCAAGTGTCAATCTGATTAAGGAACGTGCTCTTAGCCCTGATGTTCGCGTAAATAAGAATAAGATTTTTTATTCAGTGGGGATCGGAGCCAATATGATTCCGACAAAGGGGGAAATGATTATGACGATGAAGGGAGTGAGAGCACGCTTCCAGCTGGTCCCTGATAATTTTCAAATAGAACAGGATGGTATAATTGGAATAATATTTTTTAAATTGCATAAAGCAATCTTGAATTTCTCAGATGATACTGTACAGTTTGGGAATGATCAATTCCCTTTTATTGAATATTTTTCTTTGAGTATTCCTGCCAAAAAAAAGATCCTAGTTGAGATGCATCTAACGAAGACAAGACTTAGAGAGGGTCATGTGAGACGGATTAATTGTGGGCCAGGAATATTAGCAGAAGAGTCATTGGTGACTGCTCATGAGGAAAAAGTAAAGCTTTTAGTAATTAATTCTACTGCAGAAGACATAAATATAACTAGGCCAGCTGTAGAATTGGAGAAGTTCATTGTTATCCCTTCGTCGTCAAGTTATATCGAGGAAAATAAGAATAAGAACAAAAAAATACAAAGTGCCCGCTTTGCCGAGTTGTTAAAATTATTTGATTTTTCTGAATCAAACCAAGAAGAGAAAGATAATCTCCTTCTTATCCTTTTAAAAAATGTAGATCAATTTTATTTACCTGGTGATAGACTTGGTGCTACTAATGTTACTACAGACAAGATTGTCACCACAGATCCCACTCCTGTCCATACCAAGCAATACCGATATCCTAAAATTCACCAAGAAGAAATCGCTAAACAAACTAAGCTCCCCTTATGGATAGTCCCCAAAAAGTCTTATGCAAAGGTTAGTAGGAAGTGGAGGATGGTGATCGAATATAGGTCATTGTATGACCGCACAATCGGAGATGCTTGTTCCTTGCCCAATATAACTGATATTTTAGACCAATTAGGCGGAGCGCAATATTTTTCAGTTCTGGATTTGGCGTCGGGATTCCATCAGATCCCAACGGACGCTGATTCCATTGAAAAAACAGCTTTTACCACGCCTTACGATCACTGGACTAACCCTTCAGCCAGAAAAATCTCATTTTTTGAAGAAAGAAATAGTTTACCTTGGTCATATAATTACGCGAGAAGGAGTAAAACCCGACCCACGTAAAATTAGCGCTGTCAAAGAATTTCCAGTCCCAAAAACCAAGAAAAATATTAAACAGTTCTTAAGGTTAATAGGATATTACTGGACATTCATCCATAACTTTGCTAAGATTGCAAAACCTTTGACATAGTTACTTGAAGATAATGTCCGTTTTATTTGGACAGATGCTGCACAAAGAGCTTTCGAAATTTTAAGAGACATAATTTGTTCAGAACCCATCCTCCAGTATCCTATCTTTGCCAAGTCTTTTCTCTTAACAACATATGCTTCCAATTAAGCTGCAGCTGGAATACTAGCCAGGGCGAAATTGGCAAAGATTTGCCAATAGCCTTTGCTTCGAGAACTTTGAACAAAGCTGAGTTGAATTATTCTATAATTGAGAAAGAATTGTTAGCAGCTGTTTTCTGTATCCGTTATGTTAGGCCTTATCTATATGGAAGGCGTTTCACTTTAGTAACAGACCAACGACCCCTGGCGTGGCTTTTTAATTTAAAGGACCCTGTTTCCAGACTTGGGAGGTGGAATGTCAAGCTGGGCGATTTTAGCTTTGTGCTCGTGTATAAACCCGGAAAAATAAATAGTAACGCAGATGCGTTGTCAAGAAACCCTATCGACAAGTTGAAAGTCTTTCAACCTTTCGAGCTGATTGACGAGAATCTTGTTCCGATAACTGCAAATCGCGAACATGTCTTCTGTATCTCAGCTCAAACAGAAAAAGAAACGAATTCAGTTGTCGAAGAGGTAGATTGGGCTGAGACCCTTTGTCGAATGTTTAAAGAAAATGAGATTCTGGAGTCTCTGGAAAGTGCTAGCCAAGAGAAATCAGTTGTCGACATCTGTGGTTCAGGCGTGGTGCCTGGGCGCTGTGAGCCCGGAGGCTGTGTGCCCGGAGGCTGTGTGCATCAAAAGAGAATCTTAATTGATTCTGATGCGGGGCCTATTAAGCCCGGAGGCTGTGTGCCTGAAAAGAGGATCTTGAATCCCGGTGAGAGACTCCAGAGTGGTATCAGAGTAGCTCAAGTTTTTACTTTGATTGAGATCAGTGTTATTTATAGCAAAGATAAGTTATGGATGGGGAAGGGACCAATAGCTCATTTCGCCTCGCTTGACGGTTCCTTACAGTCTGAAATTAATGATGAATTAATCAGTGTCGGACTGTTTTCAACTGAAGATTTGCGTGCAGAGGTTGTCAAGCTTGGGGAAGTAATAGCCTTCAATAATAAAGGAAGGTATGTTTTCAGTTTGGTGGTTAAGAATCAACAAGATGAACAGTTGCTCATAAACATATTATCAGCCTCTATCCTTGCACTGAGGAAAGCCATGGAGACCCTGGGCGTGACCAGTGTGAAAATCTCCAAGACAGGAAATAATCTCCCAGTATTAAGCTTGACTACTTTTGAGCAAATTATTAGACAGCATTTTAAAGGATCAAGTCTAACTGCAATGATTTGTCCTGGCGAAATAATTATTCCTGGTAAAAATGAAAGTGAGGGAATAATTAAAGAGTACCACGAGACAATTGCGTGAGGACATAAAGGAACCTCTAAAACTTATTGGGGTGTTAGATCAAATTTTTATTGGGAAAATATGAAAGAAGATTGTAAACGAATTGTTGGACAATGTAAGAATTGTCAAAGATACGCTGTATTTTCATACAACGTCAATGTTCATGAGTCCACCGGATATGCTCCTTATACGTTGGTATTCGGAAAAGAGGCTTGTTTTCCCACTAAGAGCTCAAGTATATATAAAAAAATAGGTTCGAGAAAATAAGAAATTTAGCCCTTATTTCTATGGTCGATCTACCACAAAAAAATTGTTAGGGGACAGAAATGCTCTTATCGAAATTCGAAAGATATATGAAAACATAGAATTAAAAATGGAATTCCTATTACTAGGAGTTCAAGATACTTATATTAATTTTGAATAAATTTATTGATTTAGTGAATTGATTAATTGGATTAATCAACTAAACCAAAAAATAAAAAAATAATACTAGAAAGGTTAATCTAATTGAAATCATTTTTAATTTATTGAATGTTTAATTAGGTTAAATTATTTTATAGGAATATGAATAAATTAATTTTAAATCCGTACATTAAATTCAATTAATAAATATCAGTGAAAATAATTGAAACTAAATAATAATTATTTAACAAGCATACGTACCATCAGTTGAAATTCAAGCAGTCCTAGTTATAGGATGAACCGGACAGGAAAACTGAAAAAAAAAATAATTTTCCACAAAGTAATTGTTCTTATTAATTTATATATTAAATATATTATACTCATCTGATAATGTTCCTAAAGATGCGGCATGATGGTCAATCTTAAGAGAATAGCAAACTGACCTGAGGAATTATAATTATGAATTAAAATTTCTAATAAATTCCCGCCAAAAAGCAAGAAATTTCTTCTTTTTCCGATTATAGTTGTCAAAAGCAAGTGCCACATAGAAAATCTGAGCAAAATCGAAGCAATTCATTTTTGATGAAATTTCTTCAGGAATCATTTTATTTTATAAAAATCAAATCGATAATATTCCGAACTGATTATCTAAATTTGATGAATAGAAGGTAGTAGTTTTCTTTTTCTCTTCAAATTTTTTTATTATTATTATTATCATTATTACAATCCGTTTCTTTAATATGATAAGGAAAACGGACGCTCAGAAATAATATTACAAATGAGTCTCAGTCTTGAACTTCTTTTCTCTGACAGGAATTATCTTGAGAAATTTTGTAAATATACTTTCTTATTGTCCTTTTATTTAAATTTTGTTATAATTCCTTGTTATGGATAAATTCACCCTTTGATTTGTTTCAATATTAATCATTATATGTATTCATTGATAATTGACCTTTGTAGGCTGAATATTGCACTACTTAGTTAATAGTTAGAAATTACACTTACTAATTGAAGATTCATAAATTTTAGTTCAAGATTCATCTCTCGAGTTCAGAGTATAATAATTTTATAAAAATAATAACATTCATTTTACATAAATTAATCATCATGTATTAACGGTTACATCCTGAATTGAAGTTTAATTGATAAGATATTATCTTATGTGGAATTAAATTTAATCAAAATTAGATCGCCAAGAGTGCATAGGAAAGGAATTATATAAAATTAAATTATTTCAGCCGCAACCCTATACACATGCAGAGGGAATAATTTTTGTTCGAAAGGCCAATGGCATTTGGAAAATTAATTGCGGAAACTGTGGAGAGGAAATGGATCCTTCTCTATTCCCAGATGAAAAATTAAAAAAGACACACGTTCATTTACTAATGTTGGACTACTTTGCTGTCCAAAAAAAACGCTACACTTGTGGACAACTGGTTTTGGAGGTACGAAATGTGTCAGGTTGCGAATTCTGTCAAGAAATCATCAGAAGAAATAATGAATCAAATCAGCTATTCCTAACAGTGCGCGGGGTGAATGTAGATTTTGAGGGTAGAATTAAGGGCGATGATAAAGACGAATAGCTGGTCGAGACCCATCCTGCCCGAGAGGATGAGCCTCCCATCCAAACCCTACTCTACGTGGGACTCTACGAAACGTATAAAGACACATTTACCTTAGTCCGAACAAACGACATCGATGACGCCCATGAGGAAATTAATCATCCTGATTATGAAAACATTTTTAACATTGATTCCCCAGAGGCTGAGCAGTTGCGAAATCAAAATATGGAAATTTCTAGTGATGAGGGAAGTGAGGTGGATTCCCAAGAATCAAACCCAGAATCTGTCTCTATGGGAGTCTCTCCCGACTCGCTTAGCCTTTCCCGGGACTCGGATGACCCAAACTAGTTTTAAGATGATTATCCAGACCTTGATAAAGAGAAAAATGTTGATTTCTTCGTAAATTTATATTTTTCTTTCTAAGAACTTTGCATGATTTGCAAGTATATATATGTTTATATTTGCATGTACATGTGTGTTTGCATGTGCATGGGAGCGTGGATGTGTGTACGTACGATTGTGTAATTATTTCTAAACCAACCTTAATTAGCCAATTTTTATATGATTATCCAGATGAAATAAGAAATTTTTGTTTTGTTTTTAAATTTGGTTTTGTCTTTATTTCTAAAGAAAAAAAGTCAGGAAATGACAGGGAAAACCTGACAGGGTTAGGGAATTTTCGATAAATTAAAGTTGAAATGAATTTTATCATTGCGGTTAAAAATCGCAACTTGGTTGAAAATTAATCTGTTTTGCTTGAGGATTCAAACCATTTTGTAGAAAATTCATCTTTTTTGGTTGAATTAAACTGTTTTTGGTAAAAAATTAAAATCCTTTTTGCGGTTGAAGTACAATATATCACGTTTTTCGTTGGAAATTAATCTTTTTTGGTAGAAAATTCAACTACTTAGTTGGAAGTGAAACTACTTTGTTAAAAATTCATTTATTTGGTTCATGTTTCATCGTTGTAGTTGAAAACCCTTTCTCTTATTCAAAATTTAATTAGTTTGTTGAAAATTATGTTTTCTAGATGAAAATTATTTTTTTAAACTGAAAACTTAACTCGTACATGTTTGGTTAACAATTTATCTTCTTATGTTAAAAATTCAAATATTCTGTTTAAAATTCCTGTATTTTATTGAAAATTCGAATTTTGTGGGAGACTATTTAACCTTCTTGGTGAGAAATTCATCTTTTTATTTGGAAACTCCTTTAAAAATTAAACTATTTGGTTGGAAATTCATGTATATAAATTAATTCTTCTTGGTTGAAAATTATACTATTTCATTGAAAATTTATATTTTTTCGGTGCAAATTTATCTATTTGTTGAGAATCCGTCTTTTTTTTGATAAAAGAGTACTCTCATTAGTTTCAATTTAACCTTCTTGTTCGAAAATTAATTTCTGTGCTTGAAAATATATTTCGTATAAATTCGTTTGGTTTTTAGTTGAAAATTTATTTTACCAACAGAAAAATTTTCCTACTTTATTTTTGGTAGAACATTTATATCTTTGGTTTAAAATTCATGTATTTCGTTAAAAAATAATTTTTTTTCAGTTGAAGATTCATCATTTTAGTTGAAAATTCACTTTAATTATTCAAATTTTTGTGGAAAATTTACCTTTTTTGATAGAAATGTAATGTTTTTCATTTAAAAATTATCCGTTATGTAAAAAATTTTACCATTCTATTTTTTGTTAACAATTCATTTCTCTCATTGAAAAAAAAATATTTGAAAATTAGTTTTTTTGATGATAGGAAATTCATCTTTTGGATAGAAAAATCCACTATTTGGACAAAATTTCATAGTTTTTGTTAAAAATTCATCATTATAATTACAAACTAATTTCTTTTGTTGAAAATTCGTTTCTTTTTAGTTGATTCTCTTAACTGAAAATTGAATTCTTCTAGTTTTGGTAGAAAAATCATTCTTTTAGATGAAAAACAAAACTATTTTGTTGAAAATTCGTTTTTTTTGGTTGAGCATTTATTTTTCTGACATTTTAACTATTCTAATTTTGGTTTGAAAATTGCTTTTTTTAGATGAAAATTCATGTAATTTGTTGAAAATGAATCTTTTTTGGTAGAAACTTAATATTTTGGGTTGAAAATTCAACTATTTTTGGTTCAAGATTCACCAATTCAGTTGAAAATCCATTTCTTTGGTTAATAATTTATCTTTTTCACTTGAAAACATAACTAAAAAGTATTTTAAATATATTTAGAAACAAAACTTATTTTGCATACCATTATTATGCTTCTCGATGTATTATTGGTTTTGCACCTAGAAGAACTTAGAGATTGGGATATTGTAGCAACCCTAAATAAGGCACTGTTTAATACAAACAATATGTTTTCTATTACTTTGATTTTTTTCATCATTTATATTTAGCACCCTTTCCTAAAATAAAAATTACACAATTCGACGTAAGCTTTATTGCGACTACCACTTCTGCACAATCCGTAGCAGCAGCTCTTATGCGCTCCAACTCCATTTTTCCTTACAGTTACTGGTATCGTATTATCTTTTTCCATTTTCATTCATAAACACTCCGCTATGCCATTTAAAACTTTAGTTTTTTAAACAAAACACTGCATTTCCTATGCATTTGCGAGCAACAGAGCCGAAAATTGACAGGAAGGTCAATTCATTTTCGCGTATGCGCAACAAAAAATGAAATGAAAAGGTCTATTGTAATGGCAGAGGTTGATTTACGTACTGAGTTTTGATAGATGGCGTTGAGCTCGCCAAATAAACATGGCCCCCGTTTCAAATCTTGGCGCGAACGAAAATTTTAAAGGGGTCGAACACAAGTTGATAAAAGTTTTGATAATTTTAATTATTTCAGTGAAGCCCAATTAATTTTGGGAATTTCGACCAGAATTTAATAATTCTTGAAGAATTATTTAATTTTCAAGAGTAATTATTATCTTCCTACTCTCAATAATGGTAAACGAGGATTTGCGAGACCGCGGAGGCGTGGATTTCATACTTTAACCTATTTTACTATTGGCTAAAAGCAGCCCTATCCGACTTCCAAGCTTTTGCATGGATGGCATCCGTAATTATATACTTCCAAGTGGTAGTACCAAAAAGATCCGTCAGAGAGCGCCACTACTGCCTCTACACAGTTTAACAGTATCTGTTATGGGATAATAATGTGAAACACTAAAATAATGTTTTTTTTTCACTACAAAATAAATGTTGAATCTATTAAAATAGATTCATAGACTTTCAATAATAATTTTGACGAAAAAAATCTGAGTAAATAGTGATAGCGATAGAGAAAATAGTTAAAAATACATATGGTTTTCCACACAGTGTCAAAGTATTATAAAGGTTGAATTATTAATAATTAATAATAATGTAATTACCTGACGGAATAATTCACCTGGAAATATAATTTCAAAATTAATTTACATAATTAAAAAATAATTGATGGTTAGTAATATTAAGTGATATATGTTGTACTTAGACAAATAGATGTAATTGTTTTTAAAAAGGTGTTTTAAATTTGTAGGTAGGAAAAATAATTTATTGGTGATAATCTTCTTTTTGTTGATAAATAACATCGATAAAATTACTATATTATTTGCAACAATATTATAACTAATCAATCACATTGATAAAAAATTATAATTTTTTATGTTTCATTCTTTACCGTAGCAAATATGTAGTGAATTATCAATTCATTTTAAAATTAACAGCATTGTTTTAGATAGCAAAATCAGATTCGAGAATCACATTGATCGAATCAATCACATTTTGAAAGTCGTATTCGTTGTAATAAATATAATATTTTACATTTACTTTTTACATAACACATATTTTTAATAAATAATAGCAGTAAAATGCTATACTATTTTCAGTTATATAGCTAATAAATCACATTCTAATAGTCACTCGTCGTACTAAATATTAAATTATGACTAGTTTTAGTCTTCATATTCTTTGGGAAAATTCTCTCTAAAAACTGGATAATTAAAAAAAAGTGCACATCTTTTTGACAAAAAATGTGTTACTAAACATTTTATTGCAACTTTTGTTGTTTTTCCATAAATTTAATTTGTTCATTTTCAATTATATTTTTTAGGTTTTTAACTTAAAATGCACATCCCAGCGTAAGGTGGTTCCAAATAAATTTGTAGAAATAATTTAGGCAAAAAATTTTGTTAAATAAAGTGTTATTGTAGCTTGTGTCCTTTTTCCAAAAAGTTGATTTTTTTATTTTTAATATGTTCTTATAACAAGAGTTTATAATAAATTTGTAGATATTTTTTGGTTGAACAACTTTTGTCTTTTCATTTTCTTCGTCTCTTGTGTCGTTTTTCCAAAAATTTAATTTTTTTATTTATAATCTTACTTTTTACGATTAAAAAAAAACTTACTGGCCCTATCTAAAAATTACTAATAACAAATTTGTAAATTCATTTTGGTGGAACAACTTTTGTCTATTAATTTGTTTTTCGTACCTTATGTCGTTTTAAAAAAAAATTTATTTTGAATGTTTTTTTTTACGATTAAAACAAAAACTACGCGTCCTATCAAAAAATTATTGAGGACAAATTTAATGAGTTTTCATTCTTGTTTGGAAAAGCAACTTTTTTCTATTCATTTTTTTAATAAATATCGTTTGTCCAAAAATTTAATTTTTTTATTGTGAATATTATTTTTTACGATTAAAACAAAAACTACGCATCCTATCAAGAAATGAATGGTACCAAATTTGTAGATATTTCTTGGGTGCATAATTTTTGTTTCTTCATATTTCTTCGTATCTTGTACAGTTGGATGGCAAAATGGAATTTTTTATTTTTTTGTGACAAAATTTTAATTTTCGATTTTTCATGAAAATTCAAAAAGTTGTTATGATAATCTAGTCGTAATTTGATAAAGCAACTTTTTTCTTCTCTTGACTTTTTTCATATCGTCCAATCCGAGTAGTTTTTCAAAAATTATCCGATATACAGACAATGATAACAACGACAACGACAGACACCGACGTAAAAACTATTCTTTCTGACTTAGGGGGCCTCAAAACATCGAAATTTGATGGAATCCGCGAAAGCCATTTTTCGCATAAAACCAATACCTTCTCATTATGATGAGAATGTAAAAACATGTTTTTTTTTTTTCATTAAATGATAATAATTTCAAGAAATATACATGCTAAAAATTTGAAAAAAATTATTGCTCCGTTAAGATTGTAACTAAATTGTAACTGAAATTGTTAATATAGTTAAAAAAAATTATTGCATCAAAAAATGATAGTTTGAAAAAATCCTTTTACCGCAATATTAATTTGATTTTTAAATAATAAAAATATCTAGTTCTGCACTGCAACCTTTCAAAATTTATTATTGCAGCTCGCAATATACGTGGACAGGCATTTTAGTTACAGTTGGATTTTTTTACTAAACATTGTATTTTGCCAACAAAGAGATTGAGGAAAAAAATAATTATTATTTTTGTTCATATTAAACTGAATCTTCTAAATCAATGTTTTGACATTTCTTTGAGGTTAGAATAGAGTCGAATTCCATTTGCTCGTGAGAAAGAATTTAATTTAAATAATTTTTTACTATATTTTTGTGATAAATTTCTTCTCCTTAATATAGGCTGTGAATATTCATTTCACGCTGCAAATTTCATTCGAGTTTTTTAAATGTAAAAAGGTAAACAATATACATACCGATGCTATAACATTGCCAGCAGGATCCTTCACTTCGCGCTTCCAAACTATATCCTCATATAAAAAATGCACTTCACAAACTAGCATCCCCGGTTTTAATATGTAATCTTCCTCGGAATCGCCTTTTCCCATTCTAGTAGTCTATGTGCTTCAGATGGAACCGTAAAATGATGTGGCACTTTTCTTTATTAGGGACATCGTACCCCGAATCACAATTCCGTACGATACACCTGTGTCCAACCATTTTCAGTTTGCAAAAACTTTCACTAAGTATTTAGAAACAATATTGTACATGTCACATCACTTAACTATTGGCAATAATAATAATTTTAATACTAAATATTACTATTCAATAAGAGCCAATAACAGATACTGTTAAACTGTGTAGAGGCAGTAGTGGCGCTCTCTGTCGGGTTTTTTTGGTACTACCACTTGGAAGTATATCTTTACGGATATCATTTCATGGAGTCGGATAGGGCTGGCTATCAGTGATGACGATTTTTCTATCCTGGATTTTTACTGGATATAGTAAAACGCGTGGGGTAGCTCCCACCACGATTTTCGCTCTCGCCGAGGGTCCGTCTGTTTTTCCCCGAGAGAAAAAGTCAGTTCTCCGTCGATTTCTCTAGCAGTTTCAAATAAAAAACCTGCGATTGAGTTAGGACTTAGAATATTTTCTGTGCAAAGATTTTGAGTTTACTTTCAATAATATGTTCGTCAAATCTGGTAGTAGTTTAAATCGAGAGCTGACTCTCAATCAATTCAATTTATAATTTTACTAATGCTCATTAATAAAAAGAAGAATTGTAGATTTAAATATTATTAAATGAAATTGATAAAGTTGTAAATTATTATGAACAATTCTCAAATAATAATAATAATTCAAATCTAAGTAAATATTGAGTTTTTCTCCAAAAATCATGTGTTATTATTGTGTTAAAACCCCTTTCCGCAGCTTTTGATTTTAATAAAAACAAATCAACGGAAGGGTGAACTCTAACAACCAATGGCAGCCAAGCTGAGAATTCTACAGGAGAAGAAACTCGATTCCAGCGCTGGTGGCCCACAGAAAAAACTGGGGGTTCACTAATGTTGCGGCTCAAATAAAAGTTGGTATCCTTTCGAACATGAGCTCCAATAGATACCTGCAGAGACCCAAAAGGGTTCGTTTAGAGCGCACTTGAAAAGAACAACATAAAGGCGCATTCACAAACCAACCGCTTGCAAAGGCGGGTTGGTAATTTCGCGATTTACAGAATATGTCGGTAAAGCAAACACAAACGATATTATTATTTATTATGCGTACAATTTTCGGAAAAAGAAAACTGTTTACCCTTTTAGAAATAATTAATTAAAAACAATTCAGAATGATAGAAAGAAATTTGAATTGTTTCTAATCGTGTTTCTTAATCGTGTGTGCACGATTGGGAAAGATTCAGGGCCAGTTCCACCAAACGCGGTTAAATCAGTGGTTAACTGACGGCGGGTTAAAGTTAACGCCATAGTTAAGCTTGGGTTATCCTGTTGTGCGTTCCACCACATTTTTCGTGGGCGCGGTTAGCTAACCAGATAGTCGTTTCGAAGTAACTCCTATTTTACTTTATATCATTCGTGTGATTGGCTACCCGTCGGTCGAATGGAAAGCAAAGCAATATGTCCGTGCGCGCCAAATCCAGGTAAGGTTGGGCCACGCTCGTGTCTACACTAACCTAAAAAAAGTGAATGTTGGTGTATGTTTTGTTCGTGATATATTAATATATCACATATAAATTCAAAAACATCTTTTTCGACTTCGTCATCAGACGATCTCAGAACTTCTTCCAAAAACTCCATATTTCACAACAACAATGCCGTTTTTAGGTTAGAGGACGATTAAGTCGCCTTAACCGATCAATTTTGACCGGTTAGATTTAACTGTGGTTAACGCGAGTTAACCGGCCGCTAAAACGTGGTGGAACGCGTAACTAGGTTTAACGGAGGATTAACTTTTTAATCGAGGTTGGTGGAACCGGCCCTCAGTGTTGCAAAGTTTCAATCATTCCCAATAGGACCAATCGGTACTAGGATTTTGAGGTTATGAAGTGGCAATTTGATGGCAGCACTTTCGTCTCGCGGGAATTATTCGAAAACGTTTATTTCCTTTGTTTCGAGGCAACACATTTTAAGCAATATGTTCATGAAAAAATATTAAATAAATGTTTTGTAACAATTTCCGCGATCGGAGAGAGATGTCATCAACAAATTCGCCGATGAAGTGAAGTTTTTTCATCCAATTATTCATTTCATTGTCTATAATTTTGTATAAAAAAATGTGATTTATTAAATAAATTACTTAAAATATTTTAGGTAATTATTTTTTTTTAATGAAAGTGTAACTATTATTCCAGTGGAATATTCCATAATTTTAGTTGAAAATTCATCTCTTTTTTTTAACTTTCTTTTTTTGCCTATTAATTTATTTATTCAATTTTTGGTAGAAAAATTATCTTTTTTAGTTGGAAATTCGCCTTTTGGTAGAAATTCATCTTCTTGGTCCAAAATTCAATTATTCTAGTTAAAGATTCATCATTGCAGTAAAAAAATTCATCTGTCTGGTTTAAAATTCAACTATTTCAGTTAAATATTTAGAATTTTATTTGAAAATTAATTACTTCGTTTGTTTGATTAAACATTAATTTCTTTAACTTGAAATATAATTATTTAAGTTTTGGTTGACAATTTATCTTTTTTAGTAAAAATTAATTTTTTTGTCTGAAAATTCAACTATCTCAGTTGAATATTCATTGTTTTGATTGAAAACTCTTATGTTTTGTACAGAATAATTCTTTTTATTTGAAAATTAATCTTCTGGTTTAAAAATTCATCTTTTTGGTTGAAAATTCAAGTGTTCCAGTTAAATACTCCTAATTTTAGCTGAAAATTTATTTTTTATTTTGTTTAAAATTTAACTATTCAGTTGAAGATTCATAACTTTATTTGAAAAATCATCGCTTTGGTTGAAAAGTTTAACTATTTCATTTTTTTGTGAAAAATTGATATTTTTAGTGGAAAATTCAAGTATTTTTTTAAAATTCATTTATTTTGCAATTTTTTGTTCTGTTGTGTTAAAGGATGTTCAGAGTGAACGTCATGAATTACAATAAATGTTTGCGTTTTACGGCAAATATGAATATGTTACTTTTAGTTGACGGGGAAAATTGACAAACTTGACCGGGAAAAACCGGGAAATTACCGGGAATTTGAAATTGTCCGCCAAATCGCCACCCTGAAAATGTATGTGCTTGGGGAAGGAAAACCAGTTGTTGTGATGATTCCTGCATGTATTTAATACAATTTTGAAATATTGCACCTGTAAATATCACAATTTTTAATGTTTAAATTTAAAAATAGTTCAATCTGTAACAGTTTTTAAATAGTTCAATCTACAAGTCCATTTTTGTCGGTCGTTTATAATTAAAAAGGATTCAGCCTTCTTTCTCCAGTCTCCATGGCGAAATAAGAAGAGTAGTTTTTAATTAATTTTGTTCAACGTGCAGGACAAACGTGACTTCCGTGCCTGCAGAGCCGGCGGAAAGTTTGAAATGGCCGCCTGACGACCGTGACGCATGCGCACTTCGAGCGTGCCCGTAGCAACAGGCGGAAATGTATTTTTCCCGCCCGCTAATACGGGCGGGATTCCGCTTATCAACTGTTTACTTTTGCCATCTTCATTGCTCCAAAATCCCACAACAGACATTTGTACTCATTCAACGTCTTGTTCATCGTGCACTAGGACCAAAAATATCGTGTGCAGCAAGGCGACGCTGGCCAATCCGCACTCATGCGGGATTGATCAACTTGTGGCCCTTGCCACACAATATACTATTATCTACATTGCAGTCCCTCGTAAAAAAAATACCGATTTAATACCACTTTAAGACAAGATTCCACCAACGTTTGGTCTCTTTCTGGTCTGTAACCCTTCAGCCTATACCTGCATCATTTTTACGGCATTGAAATAGACACCACTCTCTTTCTCTCTCCCTGAAATAAGGATAGCTGTCTGTATCAACAGGACTGTGGTCTTCTGGGGATCAGAAAAGATCAGTTTAAGACCACTTTAAGACAGACCTGTACCTGCCTATACTGTG
This sequence comes from Andricus curvator, assembly GCA_932195095.1. Classification (NCBI taxonomy): domain Eukaryota; kingdom Metazoa; phylum Arthropoda; class Insecta; order Hymenoptera; family Cynipidae; genus Andricus; species Andricus curvator. Next base: position 2,776 of record CAKNYM010044435.1, on the reverse strand, counting down.
GTCTTAAGTTGGTCTTTCTTTTCACGAGGGGTATTTTATAAAGCGTCTTGTAATAATTTAAAAATAGTTTTCAACCGTTCTTATCATAAAATCATAGCTTAGAAATTAATAAAATCAACATTTCTTTTCAGGTCAATAGCTGATCGTTTCGGCGTTTCAATAAACACAGCATGGAGATGCATGTTTAATGTCGCTCAAACTCTGAATAATCAAGCTCATAATTATATTCGGTGACCTGAGGGTCAAGAATTAATTGAAGCAGAAGAACAATTCAGGGAAATATCAGGATTTCCCGGGGTTGTTGCGATAGTTTATGGATGCCATATTGAAGTCAGTGCTCCTCAATTTGATGAAGGAAGTTACGTATATCGGAAGCACTTTCATTTCGTCATCTTGCAAGGAATGGGCGATGCCAATATGAAATTCGTCGATGTATTTGCTGAGATTTGCGGTAGTGTTCATGATGCTCGAGTATGGCAAATGAGTGACATTAAGCAAGCAATAAATGAAAATCCAGAACATTTTTGTCCACGAGAGACCCATGTAATTGGTGATTCAGCATATCCCATTGATTATCCCTTGATGCCGCCTTTTCGCGACAATGGTCATCTTTCGCAATGCCAGAGGCATTACAACACCATGCACTCCAAGACTCGTGTTGTAATTGAACGTTCACTTGCATTGCTGAAGGGCCAATTTCGTAGGCTGAGGGACCTTTATGTACAGCACATTGAATATGCACCTCTCATCATTGTTGCTTGTTGCGTCCTTCACAACATCTGCCTCGATTTTGAGGATGTAGTGGATGAAGTAGTTGAGGAACTCGTTGATGTCGGGAATGATGAAATTGATGACCAATATGGCGAAGATGTAGTTGCAGCCATGGAAAAGCGCTTCATAATTGCTGCATTATTATTTGACGCAAGAAGATTCAGAATCAATAGACTGCAACACAATTGAGAATAATGTGGAATAACAACGCACTGAATTAATGATTTCAACCCTTACGACGAACTTTTCAGGAGCATCCTCTTGGTTATGAACAACCCATTTTTATGGACAAGCTCTTCCAGTCCATCACCTGTGAGATTAAAATTACTTTCTAAGTGAAGATCAACCAACACTGATTGTTTTATTTGAGGTGAAACATGACCGGTAATTTGTTTCAACTCTTTCATATTTGATGATTCAATAGTGCAGATGTCGGCAGAAGCCAGTCTTTGAATGACATGATTGATGATGTCAGTCACCGTCTCTGGGTCAACTGGACTTCATAGCACCCCCATACATTTTCACAGGCGGACAATAGGCAACACTTTTGTGACCGTGAAGGCGGTAAAAATAGGATCTTGGAAATTGTCAGTGAAACACTTGTTGTAAATATACGTACACAAAGTATTAAGTGTAAATATTTGTGATATTTTTTATTTGAACATTCAGGCAATATCCATCTCTGGATTAAAAAGGTTGTCAGTAAAAATTGGTGGATGAATGAATCGTCTTGTACATGATAAGGATTGGTTTAAAACATTTTTTTTTGTTCATAGCATGTCCATTGTGTAGGTGGCAGCAGAACCCAGCGTATTGTAGAATCTAGTGAAGATTAAGAGGTTGCAAAAATTCATCTGGAATAAAATTCACAAACTTCACGTGGTAGTGGATTTCTTTTTGTTATTTTCAAGGGATGTTAGGAGTTTAAGCTTTTTCTTCAGCAAAAGGCACATTTCTTTTCCCACTGATTGCCTCCTTCGATATTTCGTACGTTTGTCATTTGATTTCTTTTCATCCTCACTCGATATATCATCTCCTGATTCCGTTTTAACGAATTCCCTGTTGCGTTTTTTATTTTTGCAGCTTTTTGTTTTTTTCTGTCATTTGTTTGTTGTCCTGGGGCTCGTTTTCGTCATTCTATTTAAGGTTTTCAGCCTTGTCTTGTACTCTTTCACGATAGCCCTTTAAGGGCATGTGATCAACCGTGACGTCACTGTCCGATGTATTTTTTATAAACGGTCCTATTTGTAAAAAACTGAAAATAATGGGCTGAAATTTTAGAATATGATAAAATATACGTCAGGGTAGGTTTGCCTAGTGTACTATATTAGACAGGAATATGCAACCGCCATATTGGTTCCTGGACAGTTTGCGGGAAACAATGCGATAAGCATGTCGTGTATTTTAGTTAAAATTAAGTTTAGAATATAATAAAAATGGTCTGCTGTAGTGCTCCGTTTTGTAAAAACAGAAACGAAGATGGATTTAAACTTGATCGTTTTCGACTAGTACAAAGAGTTTGCCTGGTGCGGTAGCGTTTATATTTGCAAAAGCAAATAATTTATTTATAAAATTGTGTTGTCGACTAGGCAGGTGTCAGACTCTTATGACTTGAATACTTATTGTTCTGATTAATAGAAGTCTGTGGTGAATTTACGATAGGCAAACAGATCATAACATGATATTATCATGAATTTGAAATGTGAAAAATGATTGCGCTTGTATTTCCACGAAAATAGTCTACTTGACGACGATTTTGTAGACCACGACTATGGTCTGCTCCACGACGATATTGCAGACCACGACAATGATCCACTCCACGACGCTGGTCCACTCTACGTCGTTGATCTAGGGCTAGACCACGACATTGGTCTACTCTATTATCTTGGAATCTAGCAGCACATCGATGTCTTCCACGTCCTTGGTTTGGTCTTCCTTCGCCATTAGTATAATATGGTGCAGGTAGAAAAGTTGCTAGTCTCGAAGTTTGAATCAAATTCTCTGA
>CAKNYM010044434.1:81263-92820 GCA_932195095.1 Andricus curvator | reverse complement strand
CATATGTCATTATATCCAGTTCGGGTATCACTATTAACGTATTGTCGAATTATGTCAGTGAAAAAACGTTTTTTTTTTTGTATTGTGATTTATAACAATCATATAAATGAATTTTTCTAAGGAAAAAACGAACAATGGTGGGAATGACTTAACTAGACTCACCACCTCTCGAAGAATTGGCTAATTATTTCGGAGGTGCTTTTTACTCTCAAAATACATTTCTTGCTTCAAGTTGGTAGTTGTGTGTATACCTGAAACAATGAAAAAAGGAATAGAAAAACGAGTGTTAAAAAACGGACTCGAACTATGGTCAGGAGTACTAAGTGAATCATATGTCATTATATCCAGTTTTGAAATAACTATTAGCTTATTGTCGGATTATTTCAGTGAAAAAATGTTTTTCTTCTGTATTTTGATTTATGACAATCATATAAATAAATTTTTCTACGGAAAAACCGTTGATTGAGGTATGTGTTGCTCGAAATTATTTTTAGCTATACATATTATTTATGCTTACTGAACCTTCAAAATTAAAAATGTCACCGAAGATAATTGTGAATCAGTTCTGGTCTGAAAAACTAATAGAGTGTGAGAGTTAACACAAAAAAAAAAAATATATATATATATATATACATATATATATATATTTTTTTTAGAAAAAGAAGCAGTTAACAATTTTTTCATTTATTTATTTATTTTGTTTCCTTGTTTATCGATTCCTTTTATCATATATTTAGTACTTTTATTATTTATTTCCTTCTTTTTTTATTTCTTCATTTCTCTTTCTTTCTTTATTTCTCTATTTCTTTCTTTATTTCCTTATTAATTTCAAAAGTTTGATATCTCCATAAAATTAGTGAATGTCATATTGACGATATTTGACGAAAAATAAAGTTTTCAATATCGAACAAAAAAATAAATAAAAATATGCTCCTGAGTTGCATCAGAGCTGAATTGAAGCCTGTAAAGTTTGATTGGAAAATGCGCGCTCGAGGCGTACATTTTCTCAAGTTTGTACGGTGATTCAAAATCCAATTTTCTATAAAAAATGAAAACTTTCTCTGAAGATAATGGAGTGCTGAATTGAGGTGTAAAAAGTTTGATGGGAAAATGTCTTCCAATTGAAAGAAAAATCAGGAGTGCATTTTTTATTTTTTTCAAGGCGAATTTTTTTTAAACATTGCAGATGGTGAATACATTTTTAATTTTTAGTTAAAAGATGCAAGATGCAAAAGAGTGTTCCAGATCTTACAATTTATCTTTTTTTTGAGCCAGTAATATTATTTCCGAACAAATAAATATAAAAATAAATAGTATTTATGTAATTTTGAGCATTTCTTTCAAATTTGATGGAATGTAAAAAATATTATAATAATGAAATAAACTAATATAAAAACAAATAGTATCCCAGTAATCTTGAGAATTTTCTTTCAAATTTGATTTGTTTAAAAAAATATTACAATAAAAAAATAAATAAATATGAAGATAAACAGTATCCCAGTGATCTTATGAATTTTCTTCAAAATTTGTTTCAATATATATAAAAATAAATTAATGCATATATATAAAGATAAATATTATAAAAGTAACATTGAAAATTCCCTTACAAACTTTATTGATTATAAAAAATAATATAATAAACAAAAAATAGTACAGATGTAATCTTGAGAATTTTTTTTTGAAATTTTCTCTTATATAAAAAATATTATAATAAGAAAATGAATAAATATAAAAATAAATAGTCTACAAGTTACACTAAGAATTTTCTTAGAAAGATTAAATACAAAAAATGATATAAAAACAAAAAAAATAGTACATATGTGATCTTGAGAATTTTCTTTTGAATTTTATTTAATATGCAAAATATTTTAATAAGAAAATATATAAACATAAAAATAAATAGTATCGCAGGAATCTTAGAAATTTTCTTCTGAATTTGTTTCAATTCAAAAAATATTCAAATCAAAAAGTAAATAAATAAAAAAAAAAATAGTATCTTGAGAATTTTTTCACAAATTCGATTCAATATAAAAAATATTATAATAAAAAATAAAAAAAGATAAAAATAAACAGTAACCCAGTAATCTTGAGAATTGTGTTTCAAATTTGTTTTAACATATATAAATATAAATTCATGAATATAAAAATAACTATTATAAAAGTAACATTGAGAATTTTCTTACTTACTTGATTCAATGTAAAAAATAATATAGTAAACAAAAAATAGTGCATATGTAATTTTGAGAATTTTTTTTAATTTTCTCTCATATACAAAATATTATAATAGGAAAATTAATAAATATAACAATGAATAGTGTACAAGTAAAATTGAAAATTTTCTTACAAAAAGTAATATAATTTAAAAAATAGTACATACGTGATTTTGAGAATTTTTTCCAAATTTCATTCAATATAAAAAATATTATAAGAAAATAAATAAATATAAAAATAAACAGTATCCCAGAAATCTTGAGAATTTTCTTTCAAAATTTTTTAAATATATATATGAAAATAAATGAATAAATATAAAAATAAGTGATATACACGTAACATTTAGAATTTTTTTTACAAATTTGATTAGATATACAAAATTATATAATAGACAAAAAATAGTACATATGTGATTTTGAGAATTTTTTTTCAAATTTTATTTGAAGTGAAAAATATTGTAATAAGAAATTAAATTAATATAAAAATAAAAAGTGTATAAGTAATCTCGAATTTTTTTCTCCATATTTTATTTAATATAGAAAATAATATTATGAACAAAAATAGTACATATGTAATCTTTATAATTTTCTTTAAAATTGTATTCAATATATCAAAAATAATATATTGAGAAAATAAATATAGAAATAAATAGTATTTCAGTAATCTTAAAAATTTTCTTTCAAATTTTATATAATATATAAAATATTAGAATGAGAAAATAAATAAACATACCAATAAATAGCATCCTCGGAATCTCGAGCATTTTCTTTCAAATTTGATTCAATATTGAAAATAATGAAGTGAAATAATTTAAATAAATGAAAAATATGAAATAAATAATTATAATTTATTTTATTTTATTATTTATTTATTTTTATATTTCACAATATTGTAGTTTTTATCTGTTTCCTATTATGTTTTTTACGTTTCAAGCATATTAGGAAGACTACAAAAGTCGAATACCTGAGAACAAATAATTAATAATTTAGGAACGGAAATTCAGAATAAATCAAAATTCAAATTCTTATTCAACGTCCAATACACAAATGTAACTACGAAATTCCTGGGAATCAAATTAAAGTAACTATTAAAAAAAGTATATAACGTAAAAAATAAATAAACAAGAAAGAGTAAGCAAAAAATAAATAAACAAAACACGAACGAAAAAACAAATAAATGAATGATCAAGTGAATAAAAAAATAGGCATGCAGGCAAACAAGCAAATTCGCAAAAGCTTTCCCCTGAAGATTATCTTTTTCGTTATAAATTTTATTATTTGGTTGAAAATTTAACAATTTTCCTAAAAAGACATAATTTTTTTTTGCAAACTCAACTGTTTTGTTGAAAAATCGTCTTTTAGGGTTAAAAATTCAACTCTTTTCGTATAATATTAACCTTTTCCTTAAAATTCATATTTCGTTGCTGATAAGTCAACTGAAATCTTTTTTGAATGAAAAATGTTTTTTCTGAAAATTTGTCTTTTTAATTTGAAAGTTCATCTTTTTTTAGGAGAAATATTGCATCTTTGTTGGACAAAACTGCAACTGTTTTGTTGAAAATTCCACTATTTCCTAGAAAATTTTATTTTTGTTTAAAATTTAAAAGTGTTATTAGAATTTAAATTTAAATATAAATAAATAAAATAAATAAATAATAAAATAAATAAAATATTAAATAAATAAATAAAAATAAATAATCATGGGTGTGGTGAGCCCACACTTGTAGTTATTTACTACAAGAAACTATCCACCTAGAAACACTACCCGAATCGGGTAGTGTCACGCCTACCCTGAAAGGGAAATGGCTGAATGGTATTCATACATACATACATATAAAAATTTAATTTATAATTAAAAATAAATAAAATAATAATAAAAAAAATAAAAAATTTAAAGTAATAAATATAAAATAATTATATTGAAATCCTTTTGGATGAAAATTCAACTTTTTCGAAAATTTGTCTTTTTGATTTGAAAATTCACCTGTTTTAGTAGAATTTTCATTTTTCTTCGGCAATGAAACTGTTGGGTTGAAAATTCAACATTCTTGTTAAAAAGTCATACTTTTTGGTTGATAATTCGACTATTTAGCAGAAAATTAACTTATAGTTTACAATTCTTATTTTGGTGTTGGTAAGTGAACTGGCATCTTCTTTGGATGAAAATTTAACTATTTTTTTGAAGTTTTTTTAAAAATTCTTCTGTCTTAAAAGAAATGTTTCATCTTTCTTGAATAAAAATGCAACTGCTCGGTTGAAAATTCAACTCTTTTTTTTAAATTTGTTTTTCTGATTTCAAAATTCACCTGCTTCAGCAGAAACTACATCTTTCTTGGATAAAAATGCAACTGTTTGGTTTAAAATTCAACAATTTTTTGAAAACTCACACTTTTTGGTTGGAAATTCTGCTGTTTTGTTGAAAATTTAACTATTTTGTAGCAAGTTTACTTTTTTTTTAAATTCATTCTTTGGTGTTAAAAAATGAACTGAAAGCTTTTCTGGATGAAAGTTGAACTTAAAAAAAAATATTGGTTTTTTTTTATTTAAAATTCATCTTTCTTGGATGAAAATTCAACTATTTGGTAGAGAATTCAACAATTTCGTTAAAAATGCATCCCTTTTAGTTGAAAAAATTCGTCTCTTTGGATGAAAAATTCAATTTTTTTCGCAGAAACTTATTTTTTTTGAAAAATTCATATTTTGATCTTGAAAAGTCAACTGCAATATTTTCAGGATGAAAATTCAACTATTTTTTTGAAAATTTTTTTTTTTTTTTAAATTAAAAATTAATCTCTTTTAAGAGAAATTTCATCGTTCTTGGATAAAAATGCAACTGTTTGTTTGAAAATAAAACTATTTTGTTAAAAAGCCATACTTTTGGTTGAAAATTCTGCTGTTTTGTGCAAAATTGAACTATTTCGTAGAAAATTTACTTTTTGTTGAAAATTCATATTTTGGTGTTAAAAAATGAACTGAAAGCTTTTCTGGATGAAAGTTCAACTTTAAAAAAAAATTGGTTTTTTTAAATTTAAAATTCATCTTTCTTGGATGAAAATTCAACCATTTGGTGTAGAATTCAACAATTCTGCTAAAAAGTCATCCTTTTTAGGTAAAAATTCGTCTTTTTGGATTGAAAATTCAATTTTCTTCGTAAAGACTTATTTTTTGTTACAAAATTCATATTTTGATCTTGAAAAGTCAACTAAAATCTTTTTTAACAGAAAATTCAACTATTTTTTTTTTAATTTATCTTTTTGATTTATAAATTCATCCGCTTTGGTAGAAATTTCTTTTTTTTAATGAAAATGCAACTTTTTGGTTAAAAATTCTTCTTCTTTGCTTGAGTATTCAACTATTTGATTTGAAAGATTTTGTTGAATCACTTTGTTAAGAAATCATTTTTTTTTTTTTTTTGAAAAGTTATATTTTCAGTTGAAAATTCATCTCTTTGGTTGAAATTTTACTTATTTTGTTTAAAATTAATCTTTTTAAATTGAAGATTCAACTATTTGGGTAAAAGTTAAACTACATTGTTCAAAATGTATTTTTTTGATTGAAGGCTTATGTCTTTGGATACAAATCTAACTGTTTAATGGAAGTCTTTTTTTTTGGTTTAAAATTAATGTTTTAACTGAAAATTTAACTTTTCCATTTTCTCAAGATTAATCTTTTTTAGTTGAAAATTTCATTTTTGTTGGGTAGAAATGCATCACTTTCATGGAAAAATAATTTTTTGTTGAAGTCATATTTTTTGTTTGTAAATTCAATTTTTGTAGAGAAAATTCATCTTTTGGCTTGAAGGTTTAACAATTCAGGTGAAATTTTCTTTCTTTAGTGAAAAATCTTTATTTGTTGAAAATTCGTCTTTTTGGTTTTAAAAAACATTTTTTTGTGGTATAAATTTCAAGTTTTCTGATTGAAATATGAAGTATCACAATTTTTGTTGGGAATTTATATTTTTAGGGTGAAAATTCAACTATTATGTTAAAAATTTACACATTTTGTTGAAAATTCAAGTATTTTCTTAAAAAGCCATCTTTAATAGGAGAAAAGACATCTTTTTTGTTTAAAATATGTTAATAAATTTGAAAATTTCAAATTTGTATCTGAAGAACTGTTTTATTCCGTTTATAAAAGATTCTATGTTAAAAGTATTTTAAGATTAAAATGCTGGTATTTGAATATTAATGATCACGGAAAATTAAAAATTAGACAAGGAAAAATAAGGGAATTTTTAAATTGAAGTTCTCGGACACCCTGTCTAATTCTACTAGCAATAACTAGTAAAAAAAATTTTGGAAACTAAGAATTACATACAGAAAGAGTGGGGGTGGGGTAGAAATATTTTGTAACAGTTTTTTGCAGGAGGGAGGGGGGGGAGGGTCTCAGAGAGGGCCTATAATCCGTTACGTAATTCAAGTACGACCCCTAGGCAGGCAGGTAGGTAAGTTGGTAGGAAGGTAGGCAGGCAGGTATGCATATAGACAGGGAGACAAGCATGTAGGTAGGTAGGTAGGTAGGTAGGAAGGTAGTCAGGCAGGCGAGAAAATAGGTAGGCTGGTATGCAGACAGGCAAGAAGGAGGGTAGGTAGGCTGGAAGGTTGATAGATAGGCAGGTAGGTAGGTAGTTAGGTAGGTAGGCAGGAATCTAAGTAATTGGGCAGGTAGATAGGCAGGCAGGTATGTAGGTAGGTAGGTAGGCAGGTACGCATATAGGCAGGGAGACAAGCAGGTAGGTACGTGGGTAGGTAAGAATGTAGCTAGTTGTGAAGGTATTCATACAGGCGAGGAAATAGGTAGGCATACAAGCAGGTAGGTAGGTAGGTAGGTAGGTAGGTAGGCAAGCAGGTGGACAGGCAAGAAGGTGTGTAGGTAGGCTCGAAGGTTGATAGATAGGCAGGTAGGTGGGTAGTTAGGTAGGTAGGTAGGCAAGCAGGAATGTAAGTAATTAGACAGGTAGATAGGCAGACAGGTAGGTAGGTAGGTAGGCAGGTAGGTAGCTAGGTAGCTAGGTAGGTAGGTAGGTAGGTAGGTAGGTAGGCAGGCAGGCAGGTAGGCAGGTACGCATATAGGCAGGAAGAAAAGCAGGTAAGTAGGTGGGTAGGTAAGAATGTAGGTAGGTGGGTAGGCAGGTAGTCAAGCAGGCGAGAAAATAGGTAGGCTGGTATGCAGGCAGGCAAGCAGGTGGGCAGGCAAGATGGTGGATAAGTAGGCTGGAAGCTTGATAGATAGGCAGGTAGGTAGTTAGGTAGGTAGGCAGGCAAGCAGGAATGTATGTAATTAGGCAGGTAGATAGGCAGCTAGGTAGGTAGGCAAACAGGAAAGAAGTTAGGCGTCTTGGCAGACAGGCAAGTATGTGGGCAGGTAGGTAAGTAGATATGTAGGTGGCCAGGAAGGCAGGTGAGCAAATGGGCAGACAGGTAAGTAGGCACGTATCAATAAATAAATAAATAAATAAATGAATAAAATAATATATAAATAAAAATAAAATAAATAAATAATATAAGTATAAATAACATGGATGCGTAAATCGACAAGCGGTTTTGACCCTGACTCGCAGGGTGATTAACACAGTACTGCAGATTATTGTGGATTACAATGTCAATGCTAAATTTACAATGTCAGATAATTGATAAAATGATAAGGGAGCATGTGCACATGAAAACGAGTGTATATGAAGCAGATTCGTGTCGCCAACGTTTTCCAAGTTGGGCTCAAGGTAAGCCCTCAACAGGCGTGATTCTGACTCATATTGCTTCTGAATAAACAAACTACATTTTAGTCCTATGTATCTTTTAGTACATATGAAGTACTTCTCATTCAACATATCAATGTCACACGATTTTACAGAAGTGACAAAAGGCGTTCTCAACAAACAAATTTTTTATTAAAAAATAATGAGAAAAAGGTTTGATTGTAAAAATTATTAGGTCTCAAGAAAAATGAAAGGGGAAGTATTTTTTCGCTTGAGGGTCCCCATAATCAAGTGTGAATAGTCAAGTATCAAGACTTAAGTATAAACAATCAGGTACCAAGTATTAATAATCAATTATCAATTGTCAGGTGGTAATAATTAAGAATCAATTATCAAGTATTAATAGTCAAGTATCAATTAACAAGAGTCAAGTATCAACAATCAAGTATCTATAGTCGAATGTTAATTATCAGTTATCAATATTCAAGTTTCAAAAGACAAGTGTTTACGGTCATGTACCAATAATCAAATTTTTGAATTGTCAAGTATCAAGAGTTAATTGTCCACACAATTATCAATTATCAAGTATCAAAAGTCAATTATCAATAGTCAAGTAGCATGAGTTGAGTATCAACAACAAGGTATCAAGTATTAATAATTAGGTATCAATAGTCAAGTATAAATAGTCAACTTTTAATAGGCAATTGTCAAGTATCAATAGTCAAGTATTAATAATCAAATGTCTAAAGTCAATAATCAGGTATACACAGTCAAGTATCAATAGCCAAGTATCAATTATCAAGGATTAATATTCAAGTGTTAATCGTTAAGTGCTATTTATCAGTTACAAATTGTCAAATTTCAAGAGTTAAATATAAACAATCAAGTATCAAGCAGAAATAATCAAGTATAAATAGACGAGTGTCAATAGTTAAGTATCAATAATCAAGTATCAATAGTGAAGTATCAAGCAATAAGTATCAAAAATCAAGTATCAATAATCAGGAATAAAAATTCAAGTAACAAGCTTTCAGTATCAACAATCAAGTACCAATTATCAATTATTAACATTTAAGAATAAATAGTCAAATGTCAAGCGTCCAGTATCAACAATCAAGTATCAATTATGAACAATTAAGAATAAATAGTCAAGTGTCAATACTTAAGTTACAATGTTATAATTTACAAATAGTCAAGTATCAATCGTTACGTATCAATAATCAAGAATAAATAGTCTTGTGGCAATAGTTAAGTTTCAATTATCAAGTATCAATATTCAAGTATCAAGCATTAAGTATCAACAATCAAGTATCAATAATCAGGAATAAAAAGTCAAGTGTCAATAGTTAAGTTTTAATTATCAAGTATCAATAGTCAAGTATCAAGCGTTAAGTATAAAAAACCAAGTATCAAGTATCAAGTATCAATTATCAACAACTAAAAATAAATATTCAAGTATCAATACTTAAGTTACAATTATTAATTATAAATAGTCAAGTATCAAGCGCTTAGTATCAACAATCAAGTATCAAGTATCCATTATCAACAATTAATAATAAATACTTAAGTGTCAATACTTGAATTACAATTATCAAGTATCAATAGTCAATTATCAAGCGTTAAGTATCAACAATCAAGTATCAATAATCAAGAATAAATAGTCTTGTGTCAATAGTTAGGTTTCAATTATCAAGTATCAATAGTCAAGTATCAAGCGTTAAGTATCAACAATCAAGTATCAATAATCAAGAATAAATAGTCTTGTGTCAATAGTTAAGTTTCAATTATCTAGTATCAATAGTCAAGTATCAAGCGTTAAGTATCAACAATGAAGTATCAAGTATCAATAATCAAGAATAAATAGTCAAATGTCAATAGTTGAGTATTAATTACACAGCCACACAAAAAAAAATCTTTTTGCGGATCTGGAGGTCAGACCATGTTTACTATAGGCTCTTGGGGTCGCTGAATCCGAATCCGAGGTCGAAAAAACCCCAGCACGTCAGGGTTCTGACATAACCTCAAAAAACCTCATAAAAATCTTTTTTCGGGCCTGGAGGTCAGACCATGTTTACTATATGTTTTTGGGGTCGCTGAATCCGAATCAGAGGTCCAAAAAACCCCAGCATGTCAGGGTTCTGACATAACCTCAAAAAAAAACCGTATAAAAAAAATCTTTTTTCGTGTCTGGAATTCAAACCATGTTTACTATATGTCTTTGGGGTCGCTGAATCCGAATCCGAGGTCCAAAAACCCCCAGCACGTCAATAGTTAAGTTTCAATTATTATCAAGTATCAATCTTTAAGTATCAACAATCAAGTATCAAGTGTCAGTAATCAAGAATGAATAGTGAAGTATCAATAGTTTAGTATCAGTCATCAAGTATCGAATGTCAATAATCCAGTATCAATATTCAAGTGTCAATAGTCAACTGTAATAGTAAAGTAACAATAATCAAGCGTGAATAGAGAACTGTCAATAGTCAAGTGTGAATAATCAAGTGTGGATTGTCAAGTATAGATAGTCAAGTATCAGGCATAAATAGTAAAGAATCAATATAGTCAATTATTAAGAGTTTAGCATCAGCAATCAGGTATCAAGTCAAGTATCAATAATAAACTGTCAATAGTTAAGTTTCAATTATCAAGTATGAAATAGCAATAATCAAGTAGGAATAGTCAAGCATCAATATTTAAGTATCAATTATCAACTATTGAGAATTGAGTGTCAACAATTTATTGTCATATAAATTGAGATAAGAGAACCTAATAAATACATCTACCAGACTGATAGTCTACCCTCTTACTATTTGTATGGAAGATGTATTTATTAGTTTCTCTTACCTACATTCATAAATTATAAATTTTCTTGGGCGTGAAAAAAGAAAATTTTATTTTCTTAGAAATTGAATTTATTATCAATTATCAATAATTAAGTACCAAAAGTCAAGTATCAATAGCTAAGCATACATTATCAACTATCAACAATCAAGTATAAGGTACCAATAGTCAATAATCAAGAATAAAAAGTCAAGTGTCAATAGTTAAGTTTTAATTATCAAGTATCAATAGTCAAGTATCAAGCATTAAGTATAAACAATCAAGTATCAATTATCAAGAATGAATAGTCAAATGTCAATATTTATGTATCAATCATCAAGCATCAATAATCAAGAGTGAATAGTTAAGTATCAATGATCAAGTATCAATAGTCAAGTATCAAGCGTTAAATATCAACAATTAAGTATCAAGTATCAATGATCAAGAATAAATAGACAACTGTCAATAGTTAAGTATCAATGATCAAATATCAATAATCATGTATTAATAATCAAGTGTCAATAGTCAAGTTTAATAGTCTAGTAGCAATGATCAAGCATGAATAGTCAAGTGTCAATATTCAAGCCTGAATAGTCAAGTCTCATTGGTCAAGTATCAATAATCAAGTGTCAATAGTCAAGTGTAATAGTATAGTAGTAATAATCATGCATGAATAGTCAAGTGTCAATAATCAAGCCTGGATAGTCAAGTCTCAATGATCAAGAATAAATAGACAACTGGCAATTGTTAAGTATCAATGATCAAGTATCAATAGTTAAGTATCGACAATTGAGTATTAAGTATCAATGATCAAGAATAAATAGACAACTGG
>CAKNYM010044434.1:66877-81253 GCA_932195095.1 Andricus curvator | reverse complement strand
AATAGTTAAGTATCAATGATCAAGTATCAATAGTTAAGTATCAACAATTGAGTATTAAGTATCAATGATTAAGAATAAATAGACAACTGGCAATAGTTAAGTATCAATGATCAAGTATAAATAGCTAATTATCAAGAGTTAGGTATCAAAAATTGAGTATTAAGTATCAATGATCAAGAATAAATAGACAACTGTCAATAGTTAAGTATCAATGACCAAGCATCAATAATCAAGTATTAATAATCATGTGTCAATAGTCAAGTTTAATAGTCTAGTAGCAATAATCAAGCGTGAATCGTCAAGTTTCAATAATCAAGTGTGAATAGTCAAGTATCAATTATCAAGCGTCAATAGTTAAGTATCAACGATCAAGCATCAATAATCAAGTATTAATAAAAGTGTCAATAGTCAAGCGTGAATAGTCAAGTCTCATTGGTCAAATATCAATAATCAGGTATGAATAGTCAAGTAACAATCATAATCAAGAATCAATATTGAAGTCTATCTAATTTTTAATTTTGCAATGAACGCAGACACTTGCAACTTTCGTAATCCTTTATCAAGGTCATGCAATTAAGATAAAGTTGAAATGTATGTAATGGGAGCTATTTGAAGTTGAGAGTGCAATTCGAGTAACAATATCAGCTCTTCGTGCACATATTCGTGCGAATAAAATTAGAATAGTTGAGTCGCCGCTTGATTTACGCTACTTCTCGACTGATTCAATTACTGCGATAATTGCACCGAGTACCAGAGAAGGTTTCGAGCAAATAACGTACCTATTCGCTACTTTCACCCACCCCTATACTCCACACCCAACAAACCCACCAACCTCTTTCTCCCCCCCCCCTCTCCTCACGTCTCCCTCACCCTCGCATTCTTTCTCTCTCTCTCTCACTCTCGCAGTCTTTCTCTCTCTCACTCTTTCTTTATTTCTCTCTCTCTCTCTCACTCTTTCTTTATCTCTCTCTCTCTCTCTTTCATCCCTTGTTTTTGGCGAACGTGGCTCCACCCCTTTTGAGCTGAAGGTCCTCTACTTCCCAATATTATTGGCGAATTTTTAGCAAAATAATGTAATCCTCAACCAAAAAGAAAATTATTTTCAATGAAATAGTAATTAGAAAAACAAAGTTTCTATAAAACAGTTAAATTTTTAAAGCGAAAATATTACTTTTCAATTAAAATATTTGAATTTTCCGCGAAAATAGTTAAATTTGAAAGTTTTGAAGAATTTAATTTTTAGCTGAATTTTCAACCGGATTGTTAAGTGTCGTAAGAAAAAGGTTAAATTTTCAAATAAAAAAGATATATATTTTACTAAAAATGGAATATTTGAATTTTCAGTGAAAGAAATGAATTTTCTATTAGATAGTTAAATTTTCAACTACAAAAATGAATGTTCAATCAAAAAGATGAATTTTCAAGGAAAGAAAAACAAACAAATTTTCAACATGATAGTTCAATTATCAACCAAAAAAAAAATGAATTTTTAACTCAAATAATGAGTCTTTAACAAAAAATCAATTTCCAGTCAAATAGTTTAATTTTTAACAAAAAAGATGAATTTCCAAAAAAAGTTTTCCCATTTTTAACAAAAGGGTTAAATTTTCAACAAAAAACATTTTTAACCAGAGCAATGCATTTTCTACTGCAATGATGAATCTTCAACCAAAAAATTTAATTTTTAACCGAATAGATGAAATTTGAACAAAAAGATGAATTTCCAAAATATAGTTAAATTTTAAAGTAAAAAGTTGTATAGTGTAATTTTCAGAAAAGAAAATGAATTTTCAAACCAAGAAATAAAACTATTTTCCAACAAAATAGTTTAATTTCCAGCCAAAGCAGACTAATTTTCAAGAAAAACTAGAATAAGGAATTTTGCAATAAAAACTAAAAAAATGTTAACCAAGTAGTTTAATTTTTGACGAAAAAATGAATGTTCAATCAAAAAGATGAATTTTCAATCAAGAAGATTTATTTTGTACCTAAAAAGACGAATTTTCAAAGAAAGGAAAAAAAAAACAATTTTCAACAAAACAGTTAAATTCTCAACCAAAACAGATTCATTTTCAAGAAAAGAGTTGATTTTTTATCAAAAAACAGACTACTTTTAAAGAAAAGAGTTGAATTTTCAATAAAAACAGATTCATTTTTAACCAAGAAGATTAATTTGGAACAAAATCGTTAAATTTTCAACCAAATCAATGAATTCTCTACAAAAATGATGAATCTAACAAAAAAAATCAATTTTTAACGAAATAGATCAAATTTAAAAAAAAGATAAATTCCTAACAAAATAGTTGAATTTTTAACCGAAGAAATTAATTTACAACTGAAATAATGAATCTTCTACCAAAAAATTTATTTTTTAACAAAATAGTTGGATTTTCAACAAAATAGGATTATTTTTCAACAAAATAAGTGAATTCTCAACCAAAACTGATTCATTTTCAGGAAAAAGTTAATTTTTCAACAGAAACAGACTACTTTTATACAAAATCGTTAAATTTTCAATCAAATCAATTAATTATCTACTAAAATGGTGAGTCGTCACAAAAAAATGAATTTTTAACCAAATAGATGAAATTTTAACAAAAAGATGTTTTTTCAACAAAATAGTTAAATTATCAACCAAGAAATGAATTTTCAACTAAAACAATAAATTTTCTACAAAAAATTGAATTTTGAACCAAATAGTTGGATTTCAACCAAAAAAATATTATTTTTCAACAAAATAGTTGAACTTTTTATTCAAGAAATGAATTTTCAACTGAAATAATAAATCTACTAACAAAAAATTATTTTTTAACCTAATAGTTGAGTTTTAACAAAAAGATGAATTTTCAACAAAACAGTTAAATTCTCAACCGAAACAGATTCATTTTCAAGAAAAGAGTTGATTTTTCATCAAAAAACAGACTACTTTTAAAGAAAAAAGTTGAATTTTGAATAAAAACAGATTAATTGTCAACCAAGAAGATTAATGTTGAATAAAATCGTTAAATTTTTAATTAAAGAAATTAATTTTCAACTAAAATAATGAATCTTCTACCAAAAATTTGAATTTTTAACCAAGCAGTTGGATTTTCAACAAAACAAGATTACTTTTCAACAAAATACTTGAATTCTCAAACAAAACAGATTTCTTTTTCAGCAAAAAAGTTAATTTTTCAACAGAAACAGACTACTTTTATGCAAAATCGTTAAATTTTCAATCAAGTCAATTAATTTTTTTCTAAAATGGTGAATCTTCACAAAAAAAATGAATTTTTAACAAAATAGATGAAATTTCAATAAAAATATGAATTTTGAACAAAATAGTTAAATTATCAACCAAGAATTGGATTTTCATCTGAAACAATAAATTTTTTACCAAAAATTAAATTTTTAACACAATGGTTGGATTTTCCACCAAAAAAGATTATTTTTTCACAAAATAGTTGAAATTTTTACTCAAGAAAGTTTTAACCAAAAAGATGAATTTCGAACCATGAAGATTAATTATGAAAAAATCTTTAATTTTCCAACCAAAACAATGAATTTTCTACTAAGATTATGAATCTTCAACCAAAAAAAAACACACAATTTTTAACCAAGTAGATGAAATTTCAACAAAAAGATATTCCAAAAAATTTCAAAAATTCAAAAGATTACAAAAAATTGTTAAATTTTAAAGTAAAAAATTGTATAGTTCAATTTTCAGTAAAGAAAATTAATTTTCGACCAAGAGAAAACTCTATTTTCCAACGAAATAGTTGAATTTTCAACCAAAGCAGATTAATTTTCAAGAAAAACTAAAATAAAGAATTTTGAATTTTTGGCTCGCAAATTTGAGCGCGCCTAGGGCGCGCGACTGTTGGATCTCGCGCTTCGCGCTCGATCATATATTTATCTCGCGCTTCGCGCTCGATTATGTATTCACCTCGCTCTACGCGCTCGGGCGTATTTGCATCGCGCCTTACGCTAGGCTCCTCTAGATTTTTGCACTTCGTGTTCGACTTCGATGAAAAGAAAAAGTTTGTTTGCAAATATTATAAAATTATCAAAACCTCTACATATTAAGTGATTGTTAAATTTATTTTTATTTTAAACTGAAAAGGAACTTTATTTACTCAAGGTTCTATCGACCTTAAGGAACACATTCTCATCCAGACACTCGCGCTTCGCGCTCGATATTTGATTTGAAAATCATTTGCACCGTATGATAGAAACAAAAAAGTTTGAGCGCACTTACGGCGTGCGATTTGGTAAATACACTGAGCGCGCACTTTGTGCTTCGTCTTATATGTTCTTCATATACAAATTACTAAATTTGTATCTGATTTCAAATGAAAAGTAATGATATAATTCAGGCGACAAATTTTATTAGTTAACATTTTATTTTAGCTTGTGTCGTTTATCAAAAAAGTTAATTTTTTCATTTTGAATATATTCTTACCACAAAAATTGATTACGGGTTTGTAAGTCTTTTTTGAATGCACCATTTTTGTTCATTTATATGTTTTCGTACCTTGCATTGTTTTTTCAAAAATTTGATTTTTTTTACTGTCAATGTTATTTTCACGAATAAAACAAAAACCACCCATCCTATCGAAACATGAGTCACAATAAATGTGTACCTCTTCCTTGGATGAAAAAATTTTGTTTTGGTCATTTTTTCGTAGCTGGTAATATTCGTCTGAAAATTTGATTTTTCTATTTTCAATGCTGTTTTTTCCAAATAAAACAAAAACTACGCGTCATATCAAAAAGTGAATGATAAGAAATTTGTAGATCTTTTTTAGGTGCACAATTTTGGTGAGATGATCTTTTCTGGTATCTTGCATAGTTTGACAGCAAAATTACTTTTTTGATTTTTCATTAATTTTTTGTGCGATCAAAATTTGAATTTTTTATTTTTCAAAAAATTCAAAAAGTTGTTATGAAAATATTATAGGGTTCTCTTCTTGACTTTTTTTCATATCGTGCGTTTTTCGGCTTAAAATGTTCATTTTCGTTTGTTTTTTGGAATTTTGAAAATGCTATAACTCCAGTAATTTTTTTTTTATCACGAAAAGTCATGAGAATATTTTGTTCGTCATTTTGCGTACTACTAATAACCGTACATAGAATTTTCAAATCTTCCAAAAAAGTGGTCTAAAAATTTTCAAAATGTGCTCACTTTTTGGATTTTCATGTAAATAAGCTGGTTAACGAACTCGTTCTCTATTTTTCGGCCATAAAAAAGTGTGCCAAAGCTCAATCAAATCTGATCATTTTTTCGAAAGTTATCGTGGCTACAGACAGACAGACAAACAGACAGACTACAGACTACAGACTACAGACAGACACCTTCGTAAAAATCGTTTTTTCTAGCTCAGGGGGTCTCAAAACGTGGAGATTTGATGAAAACCGACTATGTCAAATTTTACATAAAACCAATACCTTCTCATTAGAATGAGAATGTAAAAAAATAAAAAAATTAACCAAGTAGTTTCATTTTTGACGAAAAAAGTAAACTTTCAAAGAATAAAAAGAAATTTTCAACAAAGTTTTAAAATTTTCAACTAAAAAGGATACATTTTCTACTAAAAATCAAATATTTAAATTTTCAGTGAAAGAAATGATGAATGAATTTTCAATCGAGAAGATTTATTTTCTTCCCACAAAGACGAATTTTCAACGAAAAAAAAAACAACCAATTTTTCATATAAAAGTTAAATTTTCAACAAAAAACAGACTAGGTTAAAAAAAAGTGTGGAATTCTAAAAAAAAAATTATTTTTCACCGAAGATGATTAATTTTGACCAAAATCGTTACATTTTAAACCAGAGAAATGAATTTTCTACTGAAATGATGAATCTTCAACCAAAAAAATGACTCTTTAACCAAATAGATGAAATTTTAACAAAAAGATGAATTTTCAACAAAACAGTTAAATTCTCAACCAAAACAGATTCAAGCAGACTACTTTTAAAGAAAAGAGTTGAATTTTTAATAAAAACGGAATAAATTTTAACCAAGAAGATTAATTTTATACAAAATCGTTACATTTTTAACCAAAGCAATTAATTTTCTAC
Source organism: Andricus curvator (assembly GCA_932195095.1). Taxonomy (NCBI): domain Eukaryota; kingdom Metazoa; phylum Arthropoda; class Insecta; order Hymenoptera; family Cynipidae; genus Andricus; species Andricus curvator. Next base: position 75,191 of record CAKNYM010044434.1, on the reverse strand, counting down.
TAAAATGGTGAATCTTCGCAAAAAAATGAATTATTAACCAAATAGATGAGTTTTTAACAAAAAGATGAACTTTCAACAAAACAGTTAAATTCTCAACCAAAACAGATTCATTTTCGAAAAAAAAGTTCATTTTTCATCAAAGGACAGACTACTTTCAGAGAAAAAAATTTGAATTTTCAATAACAAAAAATTAATTTTTAACAATATCGTTAAATTTTTAATCAAAGCAATTAATTTTCTACTAAAATCATAAATCTTCAAAAAAAAAATGAATTTTTAACGAAATAGGTGCAATTTTAACAAAAAGATCAATTTTCAACAAAAAAGTTAAATGTTTAAACAAAGGAATTAATTTCCAACTAAAATAATTGATCTTCTACCAAAAATAGAATTTTTAACCAAATAGTTGAATTTTCAAACAAAAAATAATATTTTCAAACAAAATAGTTGAACTTTTTACTCAACAAATGAATGTTTAACTAAAATAATGAATGTACTAACAAAAAACTTATTTTTTAACCAAATAGTTGAGTTTTTAACAAAAAGATGACTTTTCAACAAAACAGTTAAATTCTGAACCAAAGCAGCTTCATTTTCAAGAAAAGAGTTGATTTTTTTACCAAAAAACAGACTACTTTTGAAGAAAAAAGTTGAATATTCAATAAAAACAGATTCATTCAACCAAGAAGATTAATTTTGAACCATATCGTTAAATTTTCAATCAACGCAATTAATTTTATACTGAAACGAATCTTCAATAAAAAAATGAATTTTTAAGGAAATAGATCAAATTTTAACAAAAAGATAAATTTTGAACTAAAATAATGAGTTGAATTTTTTATGAAAATAGATTAACTCTTAACCAAGAAGATTAAATTTAAAATTTAAATTAAAATTAAATTAAATTTAATTTAAATTTTTAACCAAATCAATTAATTTTTTACTCAAATATTGAATCTTCAACCAAAGAAACGAATTGTCAACTAAGATAATGAATTTACTACCAAAAGAATAATTTGTTAACCAAATGGTTGAATTTTCAACAAAAACAGATTAATTTTCAACCAAGAAAATTAATTTTGAATAAAATCGTTGAATTTCAACCAAAGCAATGAATGTTCCACTAAAATGATGAATCTATAACAAACAAATGACTTTTTAACCAAATAGATGAAATTTCAACAAACAGATGAATTTTTAACTAAAATAATGAATCTACTGACAAAAAAATTATTTCTTAACCAAGTCGTTGAGTTTTTAACAAAAATATGAATTTTCAACAAAACAGTTAAATTCTCAACCAAAGAAGATTCATTTTCAAGAAAAGAGTTGATTTTTCATAAAAAACAGACTACTTTTGAAGAAAAAAGTTGAATTTTTAATAAAAACAGATTAATTTTTAACCAAGAAGATTACTTTTGAACAATATCGTTTAATTTTCAATCAAAGCAATTCATTTTCTACTAAAATTATGAATCTTCAACAACAAAAATGAATTTTTAACGAAATAAATAGAATTTTAACAAAAAGATACATTTTCAACTAAAATAATGAATCTTCTACCAAAAAATTGAATTTTTAACCAAGTAGTTGGATTTTCAACCAAAAAATATTAATTTTCAACGAAAACAGACTACTTTTAAACAAAACAGTTTAATTTTTAACCAAATCAAGGAATTTTCTACCAAAATATTGAATTTACAACCAAAGAAATGAATTTTCAACTAAGATAATGAACTGACTACCAAAGGAATAATTTTTTAACCAAATGGTTGAGTTTATAACTAAAAAGATTAATTTTTAACAAAATAGTTAATTCTCAACCAAAACAAATTCATTTTCAAGAAAAGAGCTGAATTGTCAACAAAAACAAGAAATGAATTTATAACTAAAATAATGAATCTACTGACAAAAAAATTATTTTTTAACCAAATAGTTGAGTTTTTAACAAAAAGATGAATTTTCAACAAAACAGTTAAATTCTCAACCAAAACAGATTCATTTTCTAGAGAAAAATTGAATTGTCAACAAAAACAGATTAATTTTTAACCAAGAAGATTAATTTTGAACAAGATCGTTTAATTTTAACTAAAGCAATGAATGTTCCACTAAAATGGTGAATCTTCACAAAAAAATGAATTTTTAACCAACTGGATGAAATTTGAACAAAAAGATGAATTTTCAACAAAATAGATAAATTATCAACGAAAGAAATGAATTTTCAACTAAAACAATACATTTTCTAACAAAAATTGAATTTTAAACCAAATAGTTGGATTTTCAACCAAAAAAGATTATTTTTCAACAAAATAGTCGAATTTTTCACTGAAAAGATTATTTTTTAACCAAATAGTTGAGTTTTTAATAAAACGATGAATTTTCAAGAAAACAGTTAAATTCTCAACCAAAACAGATTCATTTTCAAGAAAATAGTTGATTTTCCATGAAAAACAGACCACTTTGAAAGAAAAAAGTTGAATTTTCAATAAAAACAGATTAATTTTTAACTGAGAAGATTATTTTTGAACAATATCATTAAATTTTCAATCAAAGCATTTAATTTCCTACAAAAATGATGAATCTTCAACAACAAAAAATGAATTTTTAACGAAATAGATAAAATTTTAACAAAAAGATCAATTTTCAACTAAAAGAATGAATCTATTGACAGAAAAATTATTTTCTAACCAAATAGTTGAGTTTTTAATCAATTTTTAGCCAAGAAGATTAATCTTGAAAAAAAAAGATGAATAGTTTATTTCCGATAATAGAAAATTCTCAAAATAAAATTGGCGACATAGGGAAATTCTCAAATTACAAATTTCATGAATCTAAAAAATTGAAAAATTGGCAAGGCTGAAAATACCGAAAAATAAAATTCCCGAAATTAGAAAATTTCAAAAAATTAAAAATTCTCGAATTGAAAAATCCCCGACAGTTTATGATATTACCGAATTCGGAAATTCCGAATAATAGAAAATTCTCAAAATCAAATTGCCGATATTTCAAAATATTTTATCTTGTAAAATTGAAGAGATAAGAAAATTCCCGAATTATAAAATTTTCGGATCGAAACATTCAAAACAGTTTTAAAATATAATAAATAATTAAAAAATACTTTTATAACTGAAAAATTATTTTCTAACCAAATAGTTGAGTTTTTAATCAATTTTTAGCCAAGAAGATTAATTTAAAAAAAAATGAATAGTTATATTTTCTGAAAAAAAAATTTTCAAGTAAAAAAAAAGAATTTTGAAAAAAGTAGGTTAATTTCCAACCAAAAGTAACCCATCCATCCGTCTTTCCTCTTGAACTCCCTCCAACCAAGCCCTTCACTCTGCCGCGCTTTCTCTCTCCTTCATCCCTTGTTTTCGGCGACGGTGGCGCCTCCCCCGTTGAGAGCTGGAAGCTCTCTATTCCCGAATGCCAGTCAGTCTGATCGGCACTGGCCATAGTGCACCACCACAATACACCACCCGAGTCCTATTTTACGTTCGTGCGTGAACCCGTGAATCATGAATGAAAAAGTGCGCCTACCCCCGCGACTATCAATTAGTAAGACACCCCCTAATCTCACACGAAACGGCAAACAAAAATCGTGCGTGTTTAAACAAAAATTAAATAATAAAATAAAAAATCATTTCATTTTTAATTAATCCCTCAATTAATTTCTACATTCAAATATCAGTAGGTCTTGTACTTTTTAGATTGGATTTACATACTGAGGAATTTTTTCAGCAACATTTTCTGATTTTCGAATGAGAGTGAGTGGTCTCTGAGTTTTCAGGTAGTTGGAAAGCATGTCACGTGCTCTTTCCACTTTTACAATCAATTCCTCCGTTTCTCTTGTATCCGACGACCCTGAATTTATCATTCAGTTTTAAAGTAATATTCAGCAGTCTTTTTTTAAATAAATTTTTCTAACACTACTTTTTTTCAAAATTCGAATCTATAAAAAAAAATAATAAGGATTTTTTGAGAGAAATAATTTGTATTTTTTAAGTTGATAATATTTGGAATTTGAAACTTAATATTTTCATGTCAAACATTTAACTGGTTTGCAGAAAATTTGTCTCTTTTGGGAAAAATTTAATCTTTTTTGGTTAAAAATACAACTGGTAAAATGAATTTTTTTTTCTTTAGGATTCAGCTGTTTTGTTATAAATACATCTTTGGGATAGAATCAACTGTTTTTGATTTAAAATTTTAATTGCAATTTTTTTCGTATTTCCAAAGATTAGATTTAAGCTTTGAAGATTTCAAAATATGTAGAAAAATAATCTGGAAGATCTGAAGAAATTTTTTTTAATTTTGCAGGATTTTACTAAATTTTAGGAAAACTTTGAATTATTCTAGAAGATATTTCAAAGTTCCAGAAATTTTGTGAAAATTCAAGAATAATTTAAAATTTGAAAATATTTCAGAAAATTATAATCAAAATGTAGATTTTTTGAAATTTTGAAACGAACTTTTGAAAGTTTTTTTAAGAATTTTGAAAGTTTTTAAAACATTAAAATTGCTTTTCTTAAGATTCCAAGGAACAATTTAAATGATTCCTTACATTGAAAAATTATTTAAAAATTTATAAAATATCTTTAAATTTTCTCCAAACGTCAAAATTTCCTGAATATCTTTTAAACAGACTATAATTTGACCTAAAATTTTATGAAATCCTGTAAAATAAAAAAAAATCCTAGAAATTTTCAAAATATGTTTTCGACTTATCTGAAATCTTCAAAAATCTTATTTTATAGTGAACATTATTTTTCCCTTCAAACTATAATTTGCCTATTTTTTTCCTTTTTTGGCTGAAAAATCAACTGTATCGTTAAAAATTTGTATTTTTAAAATAAATTCAACTCTTTTTTATTAAAAATGAAGATCTTTTTTAGTTTTAATATCAATTTCAGAATTAAAAAAGTAAACTATTTCATGGAAAATTCGTCTTTTTTGAGACATATTTAATTTTTTTTTGTTCGAAAAACAACTGATTGAGAATTCATCTTTTTTTTTTTCAATTGAACCCTTTGTTTGATTTGACATATCTGAAATTTTCAAAAATTTGTTTGAATTTTCTCAAGAATCTTAGAAAATTTTGATTTGTATAACCTCACAATTAATTAAATAAATAAACATAAGAGAAATAGTTACTTGACCCTGAATTTCTCACTCAGTTTCAAAGCAATATTTAGCAGTCTTTTTTTAAATAAATTTTTTTAACAAAACTTTTTTTACTTTTTTTTTAACAAAACTTTTTTTACTTTTTTTTTTAAATTTGAATCTATAAAAAAATAAGTTTATATTTCGTAAGGATTTTTCGTGGGAAATCATTTGTATTTTTTAAGTTGATAATATTTGGAATTTTGAAACTTAATATTTTCATGTCAAAAATTTAATTGTTTTGTAGAAAATTTGTCTCTTTTGGGAAAAATTCCATCTTTTCTGGTTAAAAATGCAAATGGTAAAACGAATTTTTTTATTTAGGATTCAGCTGTTTTGTTATAAATTCATCTTCTTTGGGATAAAATCAACTGTTTTTCATTTAAAATCTTAATTGCAATTATTTTTTCGTATTTCAAAAGATTAGATTTAAGCTTTGAAGATTTCAAAATATGTAGAAAAATAATCTGGAAGATCTGAAGAAATTTTTTTTTAATTTTGCAGGATTTTACTAAATGTTAGGAAAACTGAATTATTCCAGAAGATATTTCAAAGTTCCAGAAATATTGTAAAGATTCAAGAGTAATTTAAAATTTGAAAAGATTTCAAGAAATTAGAATTAAAATGTAGATTTTTCAAGATTTTGAAACAAACTTTTAAAAGTTTTTTAAAGAATTTTGAAAGGTTTTAAAACATTAAAATTGCTTTTCTTAAGATTCCGAGGAACATTTTAAATGATTCCTTACTTTTGAAAATTATTTAAAAATTTATAAAATATCTTTAAATTTTTTCCAAACGTCAAAATGTCCAGAATATCTTTTAAATAGACTATAATTTTTCCTAAAATTTTTTAAATCCTGTAAAATAAAAAAAATTTCATAGAAATTTTCTAAATATGTTTTCGACTTATCTGAATCTTCAAAAATCTTTTCGAATTTTTTTGAAATACTGAGTAAAATTATACTAATGCAACTTTAAAGCAAATAAACAAAGAAACTTGTAAAATTAATAGTTATTCAAAAAATTTATTTTATAATAAACATTATTTTTCCCTTCAAACTATAATTTGCCTATTTTTTTCATCTTTTGACTGAAAAATTTTTTTTGGTTGAAAATTCAACAATGATGTTTTAAAATTAAAGTCTTTTTTGGTTAAGGATTCAACTGTATCGTTAAAAATTTGTATTTTTAAAATAAATTCAATTTTTTTATTCAAAATGAAGATCTTTTTTAGTTTTAATATCAATTTTAGGGTTAAAAAAGTAAACTATTTTATGGAAAATTCGTCCTTTTTTAGAAATAATTACTTTTTTTTGTTCGAAAAACAACTGTTTGAAAATTAATCTTTTTTGTTTGATGATTCAACTATTTTCTTGCCAATTTTTATTTTTTGAATGAATTCAACTGTTTTTGATTGAAAATAAAAATGCCTTTGGTTTGAAATATCAACTATTGCATTTTTTTGGCATTTTTCGCTGAGACTTCATCTTTTTTTTCAACTTGAACCCTTAGTTTGATTTGACATATCTGAAATTTTCAAAAATCTTTTTGAATTTTCTCAAGAATCTTAGAAAAGTTCGATTTATATAAACTCACAATTAATTAAATAAATAAACCTAAAAGAAATAGTTACTTGACCCTGAATTTCTCATTCAGTTTTAAAGCAATATTTATCAGTCTTTTTTTAAATAATTTTTTTTAACAAAACTTTTTTTTTTGATTCGAATCTATAAAAAAATAAGTTTATATTTCGTAAGGATTTTTCGTGGGGAATAATTTGTATTTTTTGAGTTGATAATATTCGAAATTTGAAATTTGAAATTTCTTAATTCTTGGCAAAGTTTAGATTTTATTTTATAATTAAATGACTATATTAATTCTCTCTGGTCTAAAAATAAATAAATTCTAAATTAAATGGGGGATGGCTGAAAAGTCCCGAAAAAAATTCCCCACAGTTTAAAATTCTCGAAAATTAAATAATTCGAAATAAAAAATTCCCGAAATTCAAAAATTGCAAACAATTTAATTTCCCGAAAAAGAAAATATTTGACATCGAAAAGTCCCAAAATTAGAAAATTCCCGAATAATAAAATTTCCAACATTTATTTTAAAAGATTTTTTTCACCATAACTTTTTTCAATTTTTTAAAAATTTTAATCTGTAGGAAAATTAGTTTACATTTCCTAAGGATTTTTCTTGGAGAATAATATTTATTTTTTAAGTCATAATGCTACGAATTTGAAATTTCTTTATTCTAGGCAAAGTTTACATTTTATTTAATAATTAAATGACTATAATAATTCTCTCTGGCCTAAAAATAAATAAAAAATTAAATGAGAAATGACTGACAAACGCCAAAAAAGTACAAAATTCCGGAAATTTCAAAAATGCCAAAAATTTAATTTCCCGAAAAAGAAAATATTTAAGAAATAAAAAATTCCCGAAATCAGGAAATTGCCGAAAATTAGAAATTCCCGAATAATAACATTTCCAGCAGTTTACCTTATTACCAAGTTTTAAAACTCCGGATAATAAATTATTCCCGAATTTAAATTATTAAAAAATTGTTATAACATAATAAATAATTGAGAAATAATGTTTCCCGTCACTCGGAAATTACCCCCAAAAAAATATTCATAACAGAAAATTCCTGAAATTATAAAATGGGCAACAATTTAAAATTTCCGAATTGGAAAATTCCATAATAATAAAATTCCCCAAAGTTTATAACATTACCAAATTTCGGGAAGACTCAAAAGTCCCAAAAAATTAAATTTTCGAAAAGACTGTGTCTAGTCGTTTCGAAAAATTTGAGGACCCAAGCTTATAGAAAATATTGTACTACTCATCCCCGAATCCGGGACGAGACACTTCGTCTCAAAAAAAATATTCGAAATAAAAAATTCCCGAAATTAGAAAATTCCCGAGAGTTTTCAATATTACCGAATTTGAAAACCCCCGAAACTATAAAATTTCCCAGAAAGAAAATATTATAGTGAAAAATTCCTGAAATTAGAAAATATTCATAAAAAAAGTTCCCGAAATAAAAAAATTTCAAAATTCCCGTATTAGAAAATTGCCGAAAATTTTCAATATTACCAAATTTTAAAAATTCTGAAACTATGCAATTTCCGACACAGGAAAATTTTCGAAA
>CAKNYM010044434.1:39329-57876 GCA_932195095.1 Andricus curvator | reverse complement strand
GTTGAAAATTAATTTTTTTGACTGAAAATTTAACTATTCAATTTTTTTCCCAAAATTAATCTTTTTTGATAAAAGTGTAATCTTCTTGGTTGAAAATTCATTTCTTCGGTTGAAAATTTAACTATCAGTTTGAAAATTCCTTTAAAATTTCAAAATTTTGTTGAAAATTAATGAGTATTGTTGAAAATTAATCTTTTTTTTGTAGAAAATTGATCTTCTTCTTTGTAAATTAATTTCTTTGATTGAAAATTGTTTTTTTTTGTTGAAAATTAGTTTTTTTCTTTTGAAAATTAATTTTTTAACGAAAAATTTAAGTATTCCATTTTTTGTGAAAAATTTGTCTTTTTTGAAAGATATTTAATTTTCTTGGTTAAAAATTCATGGCTGTAATTCAAAATTTAACTATCAGGTTGAAAATTCAACTATTTCAGTACAAACTCATTTTTTGATTGGAAATTAAAAGTGTATTATACATTTTCTCCTGTTAGTAAAATAATTTTTATTTATCATAGTTCTATTAAGAGCCCGTTCCAACTATTTTTGATTCGTCAATTACAATTAAAAAATTAATTGTCCATCTGCCAAGAACCTGACATCTCTAATTGTAATCTGAAATAATAGAAGTTTTTCTGTAGCGAAAAGAACGAGGGCAAGAAATTATTTCTCTTTCGAGTCTTTGTCTGAAAAGATTAGACTCTTTTGTGGCTTATCATTTGTAAGCCATCTTTCACGTTTTCTTGATAATGAATCATTTCAACTTATATAGGATTTCCGGAAAATCTTTATTTATTATTATTTATTCTTTATTTATTTTTATTCTACTATATAATGCATATAATAATTATTACCTGACTTTATGATGATTAAAGTTAGCTGAAATAGTGTAAAAAGCGTTAAAATTAAAATTAAATTTTTTTTTCGTCACAAATAATAAAAGTCAAACTGAATTTTCTATACAATTATTGATTCATCTTTTTGGTTGATAATTCATCTCGTTGGTGGAAAATTTTTGCTATTAGTTTGAAAATTCCTTTAAAAATTCAAATTTGGTTGAAAATTCATGTATTTTGTGAAAAATCTATCTTTTTTGGTTGAAAATTAATCTTTTCAGTTGAAAATTCATTTCTTTGCTTAAAAATTAGTTTTTTCATTAAAAATTAATTTTTTGACTGAAAATTTAACTATTCTACTTTTTGTCGAAAATTGATCTTTTTTGATAGACATTCAATTTTCTTGGTTGAAAATTCATCTCTTTGGTTAAAAAGTTAATTCTCTTATTTAAAATTCATCTATTATTTGAAAATGTGTCTTTTTTGTTGAAAATTCATCTCTTTGGTTGATAACTTAATTATTTTATTGAAAATTCGTCTATTTTTATTGAAAATGTGTCTTTTTTGGTGGAAAATTTATATTTTGAGTTGAAAATTAAACTATTGAGTTAAAAATTTATTTTGTTGTTGTTGAAGATTTATTATTTAGTTAAAATTTTATCTGTTTGCTTGAAAAATGAAATATTTTGTTGAAAATTCTGTTTTATTTTTGTTGAAAATAATTTTTGTTCGAATTGAAAATATAACTGTTTCAAGTTTGGCTTAACATTTATCTTCTTCAGTTGAAAAATTAAAATTAAAATTAAATTTTTTTTTTGTCACAAATAATAAAAGTCAAACTGAATTTTGTATACAATTATTGAAAAGTGCATGATGCCATTTTCGTTTAATATCTTGAACTTCAGATTTAGCTCAAAAATTTTTGATAATAATTTTTAGATTTTAAAGAGATTCTTTCTAGTTACAATTAGGCATATATTTAGGAAAAAAAAAACACTTTTTCTTCACTATTTAAATTTAAAAATCTTGAAACAATGTGAAAAGTATCCCTCAAACTTAACAAAAATGTTTTATCAGATTACTGGATAAACAATTTCAAATTTTTCAAAAAGAATAATTCTTCAACTGGAATAGATATGAATTTAAAAACAAAAGGATGAATTTTCAACTAAAGATCGAATAGTTGAATTTTCAATCAGAAAAAAAAATTCAATAAAAAAAATAAAAAAAATGAAAAAAATGAATTTTCAACAAAATAGTTGATTTTTCAACCAAAGAGATGAACTTTTAACAAAGGAGTTCTATTTTCTACCAAGTAGTTTTATTTTTAACCAAAAAGATGAATTTTCAACTAAAATGATGAATAACTGGAATACTTGTATTTTCAAACAAAAAGATGAATTTTCGACCAAAGATGAAATAGTTACATTTTCAATTTAAAAAAAAAAAGTAATTTTCATTCAACAAAAAATTAATTTTCAACCAAAAATCAAATGAATTTTCAAGAAAATAGTTCAATTTTCAACCAAAGAGATGAACTTTTAACAAAAGAGTATAACTTGCAACCAAGTAGTTTTATTTTTAACTAAAAAGATGAATTTTCAACTAAAATTATGACTTTTCAACCAAAAAAATAAATTTCCATACAAGAAAATTATTTTTGTACCAAAAACCCGATTGTTCAATAAAAGACATTAATTTTCAACCAAATAGTTGAATTTTGAACTAAAAAAGATCCTTTTTCAATCAATAAGGAAATAGTCTGTGAAAAAAATTGATTTTCAACCAAACTGATGAATTTTCAACTAAAATTATAAATCTTCAACTGGAATAGTTAAATTTTAAACAAAAAAGATGAATTTTCAAACGAGAAGATTAACTTCCACCAAAAAGATGAATTTTCATCAAAATACATGGATTTTGAACTAAAAAATATAAATTATCAACAAAAAAAAAGTAATTTTGAAAGAAATAGTTTAATTTTCAAACAAAGTGATGAATTTTCAACTTAAATGCTCAATTTTTAACTGAAATAGTTGAATTTTAAAGCAAAAGTGTAAAAAAATTCAACAACAACAAAATTTCAAGAAAATAGTTAAGGTTTCAACTGGAATAGCAACATTTTCAGCAAAGAAAATTAATTTTCAGTCAAAGAAAAAATTAATTTTCAACAAAATATCTCATTTTGCAACCAAGGAGATAAATTTTGAATTAAAATTATGAATATTCAACCGAAAAAATTAATTTTTAACAAAAGAGTTAAACTTTGAAATGAGTAATTAAATTTTTATTCCAAAAAGTTTGAGAGACTTTCAGAAGTTTTAAAAAGATTGAAAATTAATTTAAACTTGAAAACATTTCAAAGAAGTTAGAAAAAAACGTACATTTTCGAATATTTGGAAACCAAATTTTGAAGCTTCTCAAAGATTTTGAAAGATTTCATGATAATAAAAAAATTGATTAAAATTCCTGGCAAAATTAATCATCATTTTTTATTCTGAATTAATTCAAAACTTTTTTTTATTCAAAATTAATTTAAAACTTTAAAATAATTGAAAATTTAAATAAATGTTGATCTTTGAATATTTGCATTATATTTTTCATGATAAAAAATATTTCTTTAAATTCATGGGATAATTTAAGCTGATTTTTTATTTTGAAAAATTAATATTCAGAGAATATTTAAGAAGACTTCAAAATATTTCAGAAGATTTCCCAAATTGTCAAAACAGAATCTGGAAGATTTGAAGGTATTGTTTTTTATTTTTCAGAATTTTAAGAAAATTTTTGGAAAGTTCAAATAATCATGAAAAATATTCGAAAGGTTTTAATGTTTTTTATTAACTTTTTATTTTTAATTATTTTAGGAATAATTTGAGTTAGTTTAAAAGACATTTATCTTCCAAACTTCTAAAAGTCTTTTGAGCTGACTCGAATTTTTCCTAAAATGTTGCAAAATCCTGAAAAATAAAAAAATTACACTTTTTGGGCATCTTAAATCTTCAAACAAAATTCTGAATTTTCTTGAGAATCTTTAGAAAATTATATATTCATATAACCTCGAAAACAAATGAACAATTCAACTTGAAAATAAATGTTTGTCCGAAATTTTTCTTTTGAATTAAAAAAAAAGTAATCCCCGAAATTATAATTTTGGCGAATTTTTTTTCTGTCATGACTGAAAATTCTTATTTGGTTGAGAATTGATCTTTCTCATTCGAAAATTGATCTGTTTTGGTTGAGAATTCCACTATTTTGTAGAAAATTCGTATTTTTTGATCAAAAATACAACTGGTTGAAAGTTAATCTTTTTTTATTAAATATTAATAATTTCAATCGAAAATTTATCTCTTCATTTTAAAATATAACTATTCATTGAAAATCCATATTTTTTACTAGAAAATAAATCTTCTTGGTAGAAAATTCATCTATTTAGTTGAAAATTAATATTTTCATGTCAAAAAATTGAACTGTTTTGTAGAAAATTTTTTATCTTTTGGAAAAAATTTCATTTTTCTAGGTTCAAAATGCAACCGGTAAAATGATTTTTTATTTGTTTAGGATTCAGCTATTTTGTTAAAAATTCATCTATTTTGGGAAAAAATCAACTGTTTTTGATTTAAAATAAAAATCTTTTTTTGTCAAAATATTATTTGTGTATTAATTCACAATTTTTTTTTTTTAATTCACTTTTACACTGAATGTTTTCCTTTCAAGAATCATAACATAAAATCCAATTAGTCAGCGTAAGTTAAAAGAACATTTCCTCAAAAATATAAATATGAAATATAAGAGAAAATTTTAATTGGACACGTTTTTTTCATATTTCAAAAGATTCGATTTAAGCTATGAAGATTTCAAAATATGTAGAAAAATAATCTGGAAGATTTTAAGAAATTTGTTTTAATTTTTGCAGGATTTTACTGAATGTTAGGAAAACTTTGAATTATTCTAGAAGATATTTCAAAGTTTTAGAAATTTTGTAAAGATTCAAGAATAATTTAAAATTTGAAAAGCTTGCAAGAAATTATAATTGAAATGTCGATTCTTTCAGATTTTGAAACAAACTTTTTCAAGTTTTTCAAATAATTTTGAAATGTTTTAAAACATTGAAATTGTTTTTCTTAAGATTCCAAGGAACATTCTAAATGATTCCTCACATTGGAAAATTCTTTAAAAATTTATAAAATATCTTTAAATTTTTTCCAAACATCAAAATGTCCTGAATATCTTTTAAACTGACTAAAATTTTTCCTAAAATTTTATGAAATCCTGTAAAATAAGAAAAATATCTAGAAATTTTCTAAGTATGTTTTTGACTTATCTGAAATCTTCAAAAATCTTTTTGAATTTTTCTGAAATACCGAGTATAATTATATTTTTGCAAATTTAAAGCAAATAAACTTGAAAAATTGATAGTTATAAAAAATTTTATTTTATATTAAATATTATTTTTCCCTTCAAACTATAATTTGCCTATTTTTTTCCTTTTTTGACCTGAAAAATTTTTTCGGTTGAAAATTCAACAATGATCTTGAAAATTCTTCCTTTTGATTTCAAAATTCAACTCTTTCTTATTTAAAATTAAGATCTTTTTCAGTTTTAATATCAAATATTATATTTTTTGTTGAGAATTAATCCTTTTTGGTTCAAAATTAAAATAGTTAAAAGTTACACTACTTTGTTAAAAATTCACTTGTTTGGTTGAACATTCTTAATTTTAGTTGAAAATTCGTCTTCTTTAATAGAAAATTAATCTCCTTAGTAGGAAATTAAACAATTTAGTTGAAAATTAACTTTTTTCTTAAAAAATTGATATTTCAGGGTTAAAAAAGTAAACTATTTTATGGAAAATTCGTATTTTTTTTAGAAATATTTAATTTTTGTTTGTTCGAAGAACAACTGGTTGAGAATTATTACTCTTTCTTGGTTGATGAGTCAACTATTTTTTTTATTTATTTTTTTTTAAATGAATTCAACTGTTTTTCATTAAAAATAAAAATATCTTTGGTTTCAAATATCAAGTATTACATTTTTCGTGAATAATGCATTTTTTTTTAAATTGAACCCTCTGGTCGATTTGACATATCTGAAATTTTCAAAAATCTTTTTTAATTTTCTCAAGAATCTCAGGAAAGTTAAATTTTTTTAACCTCACAATTAATTAAATAAATAAACCTAAAAGAAATAGTTACTTGTAATTTTTATTTTAACAATTAAATCTATTTAAAATCATAAAAAAACCTTATGCGAATTAAAAAACATTTGTACTTTTTAATGAATTAAAAGATAATGTTCAACAATTTTCTATCACATAATTTTCTTTCGTCGGGAATTATTGGTATTTTTGATAAAAAATGATGAGAATCAAAATAATAAAATTTACAAGCCTAAACAATTTCGGATTGTGTTCGGATTGTATTTTTCGTCAGAAATTGAAATTTTATTAAAAAATCATTAAATTTCAAAGAAGATTCACATAATTCAACAATTTTAGGTTATGCTAGCGTTATATACTAAAATTTTTGAACGCGTTAGTGTTTTTCGTCGCAAATTTGTATTTTTAATTTAAAAAAATTATATTTTTAACATTTCAAAGAAGATTCACACGTTTTTAACAATTTTGGGTTATGTTGGCGTTTGACACCTGAAATAGGATATTTTGAACAAAAATCATTAAATTTCAGAGAAGATTAATAATTATTTGTTATTTTATGTTAGTGATTTTCGTCTACAATTGTTATTGTCAGTCAAAAATCATTAGATATAAAAAAACTATTTACAATATTTGAACAACTTTAGGTTATGCAAGTGCTGCTTTTTCAGAAATTGTTATTTTTTATCAAAAATAATGTTCTTGTTTTTTTTTCTATTATTTTAAAACATAGGTACTATGAAATAGCCAAATTTTGTATTAGTTAATATTAATCATATATTTTTATTTAAAAATTCAATGAATGTTAAAAAAGTTGAAGGATTTTCAAACTTTGAAAAAAATAGCAGCAATAATTGCTTTTTGATTTATTACGATGCCCAAATCAAAAATTTCAGTTTATATTAAATATACGTAGAGAAAATCATAGATTTGAGGGGTGCAAGCAAAAGGGGTGCAAACAAAGGGGTGCAAACAAAAGGGGTGCAGAGAAAAGGGCTTCAGATGTAGGTCGAAAAACAGTATAAATGGGCGAAGTGAAAGAAAAAAATAAAGGGGATCTGTAGTAAAATCTTATATAATCTTCAGTAAAAAGGAAAAATTGAGTAGTATAAAGGGGTTCTATAGAAAGAAAAAATAAAGGTCTGCAGTAGAAAAGACTGCTAGCAAGTTGAAATTTGATTCAATCAAAATTTAATTTTTGTTTCATTCACGTCAATATTGAGGCGAATGCTAACCCACGCACCCTCACTGTCCCGAGATCCACACCTTCTTCGTCGAAGAGGGCCACTCGTAGAGACTTGTCCATGTGAATAATTAATTTAGAAAACTTTTTGAAATATACCGTTTTTAGCCTGAATTTCACATAAGACTACTGCTTTTTCTTTTTTGGAGCATGTTTTTGAACCTTTCTTGAGAGATGACCAAACTTTACTTTACAAGAAATTAATAACTACTTATTTTTTTCCATTTTCTCAAAAACCGAGCTGTGTAATGGAAAATTAACTTGATTTTTGAACTAAAATTTCCAGTTTTATATCCTAACTTTCTAAAACTATTGAAGTAATGCGAACTGATAAGAAAATCCAACTATTATTGATTTAAAGTTCATTATTCTTTGTTGAGAAACCTACTATAAAATTTTTGGTTGAGAATCAATTATTTTTTGTAACAGTTTTATTATTTGGTTTATGACTCAAAAATTCAATAATTTGATGACCAAAAATGGTAATCAAATTGTTGAATTTTTATGCCAGAAAGACAAATTTTTGTTTGACGAACATCAAAAATTTTAGAGTGAAAAAACAAACAAAAATGTTACCCAAAACTTCTATAGTAGACTTTTCAACAAAGAATGATGAACATGAAACCAAAAATGGTTGGATTTTCTCATTAGTTCGCATTACTTTAATACTCTTAAAATATTGGGACAGAAAAATGGAACATGCTCCAAAAAATGTAAAGTAGCAGTTTTATGTAAAATTCATGCTAAAAAAAAAATATAAAAAAAAATGTTTTCTAAATTATTATTCACATGTAAAAGTGTCTTAGAGTGGCCACCTTCGACGAAAAAGGTGTGAATCTCGGGACAGTGAGGGTGCGTGGGTTAGCGTTCGCAAATGCAATTTTTTTAAGAAAGCAAAAAAGGAGAGAGTAGGAGAGACGATACTTTTTTCCACAGCCCGACGGCCTGAACTTTGGGATTGCCGGTCGGCCTTACTTTTAGGCTAGAAGGTGGGAACTGGTGGCCTTAGCCCTTCTTAATTGCACTTTCCGATTATAGTACCCGATGGAATGAAGTGCAGCTCAAAGGGGCGCAGTTGTAAGGGTTAAAGTTTAATAGGTTGCAGTTCTAAGGGATACATTTGCATGGGGTGCAGTTGCAATGGGTGCAGTTGGATGGGGTGCAGTTTTAAGGGTTGCAATTATAAGGGCGGTAGTTTCGAGAAGTGCAGTGATAAGAGTTTGTAACTGTAAGGGGCGCTGTTGTAATGGGTGCTGTTGTAATGGGTGCTGTTGTAAGAGGTGCTGTTGCAAGGAGTGCAGTTTTAGAGCTTGCAGTCCTAAGGGGTACCGTTGTAAGGGTTTCACTTGCAAGGGTTGCAATTTTAAGAATTACAGTTTTCAGACGTGCAGTTTTAAGGGTTTCAGCTTCAAGAGCGTAGTTGTAATGATTGCAGTTATAACGGCTGCAGTTCTAAGGGGTGCAGTTTTAAGGGTTGCAGTTTCAAGGACGTAGTTGTAAGGTGTGTAGTTGCAAGGGTTCCAGTTCCGAGGGACTCACTTTAAGTGTTGCAGTTTTAAGGGGCACAGTTGCAAGAAGTGGAGTTGTAAGGAGTGGAGTTGTAAGGAGTGCAGTCGTAAGGAGTGCAGTTGTAAGGAGTGCAGTTGTAAGGGTTTAAGTTTTAAGAGTTGCAGTTGTCAGAACTTTAGTTGTAATTTTTAAAGTTATGAGGGGTCCAGTTATTAGTTTTGAATTTTGAAGGGGTGCATTTGTAAGGCGTGCAGTTGTAAAGGTTTCAGTTCGAAGGACTGCAGTTATAAAGGTTGCAATTCCAAGGGATGCAGTTGTAAGGATTTCAGGTCTGAGGTTTGTAGTTCTAAAAGGTGAAGTTGTGAGGTGTGCAATAGTAAGGGGTGCATTGGAAAGTCCTAGGTCTCAAGACAATCGATCCTAGGACTCAAGAAAGTCGCTCTTAGGACTTTCCATTAGCAGATATGCTGCTAATGCCAGTTTTCAGGGCTTATCTGGCTACTGAGATACTGTGAGCGCGGACGCTGGAGAAGCACCCATGCCTGACCATAACGACGTGGGATCACTGGCTCGATGCTGTAGTCCCGTGAGTCATAAGTAGTGCCAGCCGGTCGCGCCGTAGTCAGACGCAGTCAGACGTATAACGAACTAATGGTGCCTGACTATATCGATCTGAATCACTGGTTTACCGCCACCTGCCGCGTCGTCAGTGATGCCAGCCAATTATTGTCAGCCAACTCATCAGCCTAAATCGACGCCACAGTGAACTAGAGTCCCAAAATTTTGGACAAAACTCAAAACATGGTTCAATTTGAATTAAACTTTTTTGCATAAGTTTTTTTGGTCGCTAAATTCAGATTCGTTTTCAGAAATTTCGAAAACAAAATGGTGGACGATGGTGATCAAGAAACACTCAAAAAATTGTTTGATTTCAATGAAGCTTTTTTGCAATGTATATGACATTTTTTCTACAAGTTTGTTCATCCGCTGATCTCAAAATTACTTTTTAAAATAATGAAAAGAAAATGGCGAATTCAATATTGTGACCGAAAAAAATTCTAATTTCAATCCGCTTCAATATGGTGGGAAAAAACTCAAAAAGTAGTTTGATCTGAATGTAAATTTTCATAAAGGGTTTTTCGGTTACTGATTTCAAATTTGTTTTCGGTTTCAAACAAACAAAAAATAGTGAATCCAATATGGCAATTTTAGAAATTCCAAAAACAAAGTATGGTTTTGCGACAAAGAGACTGAAAAAAATGCTTCTATTTAATTAAAAAAAATTGAAAAAGGTTTCTCTTGATTAAAAAATGGGAAGAATAGGAAAGAAATAGAAATAAAGTTTTCGGATGAAAATATTCCTCTTCTTTCATCAATTCTCAAACGCTACAATTTTATCATCTATAAAAGAATCAGTAATAGCTCGTAATTCAAGTTAGCTTCAACTACTATCAGTGAATATGACTGTCCCAGGCATGGATAAGAAATTGCAAGTTCGTATTTTTTATCTCTCCCCATTGCGTCAAAACTGCATGTGAATATAAAATTTATTACCTGTAAAACTGTCAAGTGCTGTAAATTCTAACGTAACTACGTTAGCAGCCACTGAACTCAGAGTCTGCAATAAAAGATAGAAATATGCAGTCAAGTCAAAAATTTGATTTCTCTAAAAATTCTCTTCTAAAAGACTATTTTCATTTTTGATAATTCATACTAATTTTGATAATAATTGCTTGTTTATAAGAAGTACCAAAAATATTCTCCTCGAAACGTTATCAGATGCTTTAATTGTGAAAATTAATTTTCTAGATTGGATTAAGAAGAATGACAAGGATAAACTAGGAACTGGAATGGGTAGCTAAAGAAAAACTTTCTGAACAAAAAGTTTTTTCCATTCGACTCTCCAACTTTGTTGTCCCTATCTTGACATTTTAAATAATTATTTTGTTTGTCAGACGTCAGAAAATTTGAAATATTGTCTATTTGTCTCTAGAGTATATTCCAGTTTTCTGTTATTTGTTGCAACTTTCTTGATTCTTGAATAATTCATATATTAGTTATATATTTATGTTTATTGCAATTTTTTTGCAAATGACTAAAAGCTATGTAACAACATCTCGATTTTATCTCCTGATAAAAATAAAAGATGTTTTCGTAGTTGAAAGGATTGAAAAGTTCAGTTCTGTTATTATTGGCAATTAGAGGATATGTCGAGGAACAAGAGAAATGGAAGGTTGGGTTAAAATAGACTGACATTGGGAGGTCACGTCTGAATTATTAATGAATTCGATTGAATTACGCACGGTATTCAAGGCTATTAAAAAGACCATTATCCAAACTTTGTATGCTCATTCATTTAATCAGTTTTCTTATTATCTATTCAAACTTCATTCATTGACAATAACTGGACAGTAATTAATGATTACCTAATCGTTTAATCTCAGATACATATTATATGAAGCACACAATTTTTAAATTAACCTGTGCTTTCAATTTGGAATTAATTTTTCGAAAAAAATATAAAAATAATTTTTTGAACTATTTTTCAGGTCATTTAGGCTTTACAAAAGAATCGATAGAATCAAAATAACCTGAGTGGCCTTAATCTGAAGCTTAGTCTGTAATCCAAAGGGAAATATAAAAGCTTTTTTCGAGAGCCTGAAATGTTTCAAATTTTGGACTACAAACCTTTTTTTTCCCCCCCCCCCCCCCCGGAATCTGAAAAAAAAATTTCAACTAAAGCAGGAAAAATAAGAAGATTTTTCACGAAAACAGGGAAATGTATTTTTATCAATAAAATAAATGTGGGTACTATATTAAATTCAATTTGAAAATCTTTCAATAAAATAGATACATTTTTGAATGAATAGTTACATTTTTATTCAAACAAATAAATTTTCGATCAAGAAGAAAATCAACGAATTTTCAACAAAATACATAACTTCTCAACCAAAAACGGAATATTTGAATTTTTTGTTCATAAAATTAATGAGAAAAAAACGGATTATCCACTGATAAATTTTTAACCAAACAGTTGAATTTTTAACTAAAAAATATAACTTTGCAACCAATAATTAATAGTTACATATTTGGTGTAAAAGACTATTTTTTAATAAAATACCAGAATTTTTAACTGAAAAAGATAAATCTTTAAAAAAACTTGAATAATTAAATTGGGATTTCAATGAATTAATTTTCAATATTTAACCAAAAAAGTTGAATTCTCTACTAAAAAACGAATATTCAACAAAACAATTTATTTTTTAACCCAGAAATTAAATTTTTAACTAAAATAACGAATCTTAAAAAAAAACTGCATTTTTAACCAAATAGTTAATTTTTCAAACAAAAAGACGAATTTTCTAACAAAAAATATGTTTTTCTAACTAGGAAGATTAATTAACTACCGAAAAATACCAATTTTCAATCAAATAGTTGAATTTTCAACTCAAAAAGATGAATTTGCAACAAAAAATGGAATCGTTAGATTTTTAGATTAAAATATTATTTTTCATCAAAATACCTGAATTTTAAACTTGAAAGATAAATTTTTAACCAAAAATGGTATATTTGAATTTTCATTAAAAAAAAAATTAATTTAAAAAAACATGATTTCTTAACGAAAGAATTGAATTTTCAACAAAATAGTTGCATATTCAACAAAAAAGGTGCATTTTTAAATAAAAAAATTGAATTTTTAACAAAACATTCAATTTTTTAACCGAAGAACTGAATTTTCAACTGAAATGATGAATATTAAAAAATGAATTTTTAACGAAATAGTTGAATTTTTAACAAAAAAGATGAATTTTCTGCCAAGAAGATTAATTTTCTAATTACCAATTAATTTTCTAATTAAATAATTTATTAACAAATAATTAATTTTTTACCAAAACACAGTTAACAAAATACCAGAATTTACAACAAAACAGTTGAATTTTTTATTAAAAACGGTAAATTCTCATCCAGGAAGGAAACATTAAATTTTCAGTTATAAATTTATTTTAAACCAAAAAGGCAAATTTTCAATGAAATAGAGAAATTTTCAACCAAAGGGTTAAACTTTAAAATAAAATTTTGAATCTTTAATCAAAAAAGATTTTTATTTGATATAAAAAATAGTTAAATTCAACAAAAGAGGATAATTATTCTAACAAAATATTTGAATCCTCCACCAAAACCGATTAATTTTCAACCAAGAGGAATCAGTTTTACCGAAAAAGACAAATTTTCAACAAAATATATCAATTTTCCATTAGTTATTAAATTTTCAACCGAAAAGATGATTTATATACAATAAATATTTTAGCCCAAAAATGTTTTGATTTTAAATAAAAAAAACAGTTGGATTGAACCCGAAAAGATAAATTTTCAAACAAGAAGGTTAATTTTCTACAAAAAATGAATAAATTCTCAACAAAAAATATAAAAGTTGATATTTCAACCAAAAAATATTTTTATTTTAAATTAAAAGAATCGAATTCAGGCAAAAAAGACGTTAAAGAAAGCCCTTTACCGACAGTGGGTATTACCGACATTCGGTATTACACAAAGTCAGCAATGAAGATTTCTACTACGAATCCATGCTTGATCAACATGGCAGAGATCTACCTTACCTGCTGCGCAGCAAAGTGTATGTATGGGTTGGTAAGGTAGACCTTTGACATACCGACCGAGTGTCGATTTCTTGTCGAAATCTGTATTACCGACTTAGGGTAATACCGACTATTGGTAATACCCACTAGCAATACTACTAATTTTTATAAATCATAGACTAAATAATAATAGTTTAAATAATCATTGAAGTTTTGCGCACAAAATAAAGTAGATTGTCCACTGCACCCGGACCACACACTTTCAAACCCGGACTGCACAAAGTTTGTCGGACCTAGGAACATTTTAAGCCCAGCTCAAATGACCAGCTCTCACTCTCACTCTTAATGTTTCTTCTTAGATCGCGGTGTAGCGAGAAGACTATAACCCTGGATCAAGTCCAAATTCTCTAAATAATTCCTAAAAATGCGTTTTAAATTCACCCCAAGTTGGCAGTGCCCCTGCCACTGCATCAACATTAACCAGCCAAAATGCAACCGACACTGATCAATAATTCAATTTGGGAAGAAAAAATTCCATACCATGACATGAATCCACGAAAAACCCTTTCGAACTCCCAAAAACCCCGGAAAAAATCGGAAAATGTTGAATGTCATGGCCGCGGTGACTACGACTTTACCGATCAGATTGGACCCCCTCTCAACATCAGGAAACGCAACAACAAATGGTACCTCCAACAACGTCACGTCAGTTCCGGCAGAAAATCCAACAGTGGAAAATCTCCCGGAAAATGTGAACCTCTTTGTTGTGGTCGTCAAGGGAATCATAATGGGAACCATCATCACGGCGGCAATTCTCGGGAATGCATTGGTTAGTGGATTCAACTAAGATTTGCCAATTGGAATCCGAAATTAATCGACTGATTTCTATGAATTTTTTAAAATTATGTTACTGAGAAGGAGAGGTCCCGAGATGTGGCACGCCGTTTTGACTAGGGCTTTACAGGGTGGAAGTGCATCAAGATCCAAAAAAAGATTTAATTAAACTCTGATCCTACGGGGAGGATCGCTAGTAGGATTTTGTTTAAGAGAATTCACTCCTTTCTCCGATCCTACTGATACAATCGCCAGAAGAGTTTCGATTCAATAAAAACTTTTACCTTGATGTTCTTTGCCCAGCTGAAAATTGCTGCCAGGAACCTCGGAGGATCCTGCAGATGTTCCTGGAGACGATCCTGCACACGAACCTGCGCAGGTAATCTTGACGGTTCCTGGGCAGGAATTTGGCGAAGGAAACTGCACATGATCCTGCAAAGGAACCTGCACCGACAACGGAACCTTTGAATGATCAAGTATGGGTTCCTGTACATATTTCTTTACAAAATAAATTGAGGCGCGGGTTCCTGTACAGAAACACGTCTGAGGTCTTTTACAGCAAGCCGTCGCGAAAGCTCATTTCCCTTACAGCTATAAAGTTGCTTTCCTTCCATTCCCTTGATGATAGAACTTACTATCGAGAGAGCCAAACCACTAGCGAACCCTCGAGGATCAGTTTCTATGCAGGTTCACATAAAGGATCCTGAACAAGTTCCTTCACATGAACATGCGTCTCAAATCACTCTGTGAAGAAACCTGTACAGGAACCTATACTTGATCATTCAAAGGTTCCTTTGTCGGTGCAGGTTCCATTACAGGATCATGTACAGTTTCCTTCGCCAAATTCCTCTACGGGAGCCGTCAAGTTTATCTATACAGGTTCGTGTGCAGGTTCGTGTCCACGAACATGTCCAGGATCCTCCGAGGTTCCTGTACAGGAATTGTCAGCTGGGTGACCCGTGTAAAGCCTCAGTAAAATCACCATCTCGTGACCTGGCCTTCTTAGTAGCACAAAACGGTTTCATAAAAATCCACCGATTGAGACCGGATTCTGAGCTTTCTCATTGTTGATGTCTAACTTGACTCCACTAGGTGATCGCAAGTGTTCATCGACATCGGAGGCTGAGAGTTGTGACTAATTGCTACGTCGTCAGCCTTGCAGCTGCTGATCTTTTAGTGGCTGTTTGTGCGATGACCTTCAATGCCTCGGTGGAACTCTCGGGCGGAAGATGGCTCTTTGGAAGATTCATGTGTGATGTGTGGTGTTCCCTGGATGTCTACTTCTCGACAGCATCAATTCTGCACCTGTGCTGCATCAGCGTGGACAGGTATTATGCGATAGTCAGTCCACTCGAGTACACTGTCATCATGCAACAAGGGACAGTGGGGTGCATGCTCGGATGTACTTGGATGCTTCCAGCTCTCATCAGCTTCTTTCCGATCTTCATGGGCTGGTATTCCACGGATGAGCATCTGGAAGAGATGGCGAAAAATCCAGAGGTAAGTTTAATTATTAATAGCAATCTACCAAAATTAGTGTCATGTAACAATCCGCAGTTAGGTCTTCTTTAAGAGAGCTATCTGGTAAGAACCAGATGTTTCTGCTTGAGGTGGACTCAAGCTGGTGTTAATTCCAAGACTTGCAATTCAGACCCTACCTTGAACCCAGAATAACATAACAGAATAACATACTTTGATGTTATTTAAACCTGTGGCCCGACTTTCAACCTTTAACTTCTACTTAATAAAACATTATACTCTATTTTGACTTCATTTCAATCTAGAGGCCAAACTTGGAATCTCTAGAACCTAGAGTCTCCATATTCGAAAACCTATTTTGATTCTGTATTACAGTCAGTATCATATGTCATAATAATCAGTTAGGCCTTCTCTGAGGACCGTATCATCTGGTAACTACCAGATGTTTCGGCTTTGGATAGATGCTCGATAATGGTAACTTCCCCTGATATGATATCATCTGGACAACATTTCCATCTACTTAGGTGCCCTATTTCAAATCATTAGAACCCAAAGTCTTTAACTTTAGAAACCTACTTTGATGCTGTATTCGCAATTAATGTCATGTGTCACAATCCTCAGTTAGGTCTTCTCAAAGAGCGGTATCATCTGGTAACCACCAGATTTTTTGACTTTAGATAGACGCTGGATGATTGTGATTTCCCTAGTCGACACTTAGATCCTACTTCCAAAATCTTCAGTTAGGTCTTCTCTAAGGGCGATAACATCTGGTAACAATGCCATTTTTTAAATTAATTTTTTTCTGAAAAAAGATCTTCTCCTTTCGCTCGACTCCCAGGGGAGCGAAAGGACAAAATTTTTTTCAGAAAAAAATTAATTAAAATAGTTTTTGATTCATAGCTCCATCTAGTCTGAAAAAGACGTTAAAAATTTCTGCTATTCTCTTAGGATAATACAGATTCCTTGAAACATACAATTTGTTTTCAAAACCTACTTTGACGCTATTTATAACCAGATACCATACTTTTAACTTTAAAATCATACTGAATAAAAAATTAGACACTCTTTGGATCACATTAATTTTAATTAAATATTAAATTCCGAACAGTTCAAGTAACAATATTGCTTTTTCTACAAAATGGATAAATTTTTCAACAAATAGTTGAAGTTTGCACCAAAAAGATGAATTTTCAACAAGGATGATTAATTTTGAATCAAAAAGAAGAACCTTCAACCAAATAGTGGAATTTTTCACCTACAAAAATTTTGTTTACAAAGTAGTTCAACTTCCAACGAAGTAGTTAAAATTTCAACAAAAAATATGAATTCTCAACAAACAATGAAATAGTCGAGTTTTGAACCAAAAACGTATTTAATTGTAAATCAAAAACAGTTATTTTCTCCCAAACAGATGCATTTTGAATTTCAAAAAAAAAATCTAAACCAAAAAGATTAATTTTCTTCCAGAAAAGACAAATTTTCAACAAAATACTTGAATTTTAAAACAAGAAAGATTAATTTTCAAACTAAAGGTTGAACTTCAAACAAATTTTTTTCAAAATATTAACCAAGTAGTTGAATTTTCAACAACAAAAAATTAATTTTTAAGCAAAATTCACGAATTTAAAAAAAAATGGTCAAATTAAAAAAAAGGTGAATCCTTAACCAAACAATTAAACTTTCAAAATAATAATAAAATAAAAATAAAAACAAAATCATTGATATTTTAGAATAGAAATGATTTTATTTCAATTAAAAATAGATGAATTAAACCAAAAAAAGAAGAATTTTTAAGAAATTACATGAATTTTCAACTAAGAAAGAGAAATTTTCAACCATAAATACAATTGTTAAGTTTTTATTGAAAAAATAATAATTTTCAATAGAAAAAATTAGTTAAATTTTTAGCCAAAGAGATGAATTTTTAATTTAAAAAAATCAATTTATAACAAAGTAGTTTACCGTTCAACGAAGTAGTTGAATTTTTAACGAAATAGCTTTCAACCAAACTGGAAAAGTTCAATTTCCATCGGAGAAAAGTTAATTTTCAATACAAAAAGTTGAATTTCAAACCAACAAATTTTAACTTATCAACAAAGTATTTGAATTTTTAAGCTGAACGGAAAATTTTTTAATAAAATGTTCAAACTTTCAAACAAAAAGGTAAATCTTTAACAAAATACCTAAATTTTCAAAATAATAATAAAATAAAAATTAAAACCAAATAAATTATATTTTAATTTAGAAATAATTTCATGTATTTAAATATATGTGAATTAAACCGAAAAAGGAAAATTTTTAACAAATCACATGAATTTTCAACTAAGGTAGACAAATTTTCAACCATAAATAGAATTGTTAAATTCTCATTTAAAAAAAATTAATTTTCAATACAAAAAAATTAGTTTTATTTCAACCAACGAGATGAATTTTTAGTAAAAAATAATGAATTTATAACAACGTAGTTGAACATTCAATCAAGTAGTAGCATTTTTAACGAAAAAGGTGAGTTTTAAACCAAACTGGAAAAGTTAAATTTTTATTGAAAAAAAAATTTATTTCAATACAAAAAATTCAAAAATTTCCAAATTTTTTGTTATGTAATGTATATTATTATAATTTATTCATTATTGTATTATTATTGATCTTTTTTGTTTATTTTATTTTTTTTAATCTTCAATCAAAAAATGAATTTTTAACTATGAACGAATTAATTGAATTTTCAGCTGAAAAAATAAATTTTCAACCGAGAAAGATTAATTTTCAAACAAAAAATTGGTTTTAAAAAAATTTTTAATTATCAACAAAGTATTTGAATTCTTGAGCCAAAAAAGACGAGCTTTTCTAACAAAAATAGTTGAATTTTCAACCCGAAAATATGAATTTTAATTCATCAAAAAAT
>CAKNYM010044434.1:0-39319 GCA_932195095.1 Andricus curvator | reverse complement strand
AAGTTGAATTTTCAACCCGAAAATATGAATTTTAATTCATCAAAAAAGTCCATTTTCAACCAAAAAGTTAAATTTTCAACTCAAAAGATCAATTTTTTAGAAAGAATATGAATTTTCACTCTAAAGGGATGAATTTTTTATACAAACAGGTGAAATTAAAGCAAAATAGTTGATCTTTCAATTTATAAATTATTTAATTTTAATTAAAAAATAGGCGAATTAAACCAAAAAAGATGAATTTTCAACAAATTAGTTGAATTTTTGAGCCAAAAAAGACGAACTTTTCTCAAAAAAGCCAGTTGAATTTTCAACCTGAAAATAAGAATTTTAATTCATCAAAAAAGTAAATTTTTAACAAAAAAGTTAAATTTTAAGCTAAACACTATCATTTTCGAAACAATAATGAAATAATTAAATTTGCAGTTGAAAAAATTGATTTTCAATCAAAAAGAAACGAGTTTTCAACAAAATTTTCAAGTAAATAGATGGATCTTCAACTAATAAAATAAATTCTTAAAAAAAATTTTCAACTTTTAAACAAGTAGTTAAATTTTTAACGAAAAAGGTAAATTTTAAACAAAAGAGATTATTTTCTGCTAAGAAAGAAGAATTCGTAACATTCATGAATTTTCAACCAAAAAGATCTGTTTTCAACCAAACTAGAAAAGATAAATTTTCATTTAAAAAAATTAACTTGCAATAAAGAAAATATCAACAAATCAGTTCAATTTTTAAGCAAAAATATGAATCTTCAATAAAAAAATTAACTCTTAACTCTGAACCAATTAGTTGCATTTTCAACTAGAGAAAAAAAAATTTCAACCAAGAAAATTAATTTTCTACCAAAAAAGACAAATTTTCAAAAAAATAAAAGAATTTTCAATTGCAAAAGATTAGGTTTGAAACAAAAATTGAACAGTTCAATTTTCAGTAAAAAAATTAATTTTTTAACAACATAGTTAGATTTTCAAACAAAGTGATGAATCTTCAATCAAAACAGAATAATTCTGCAAACTTAGATTTTGAAAAAAGTTTAATTTAATATTTCACAAACAAATGAAAAAAAAGATGAGCAAATTTGAAAAAAAAAAAAAATTAATTCTAAAAACTGGTTTAAATTTGTTTATAAAATATTTAATTTTACAGAATCTAATTACGAAAATGTTCTATCTGATCGACAAAGAACTTTAATTAAAATAACAAGACTACTAAGTACATAATCTAATTAAATCAGAACTTTCCTATCTGATCAAAACTAGTTGATTAAGAAATTTATTCTGCATATAATGTACATCAATCTGTAAATTTAATTAAAAATTAAAATTACTTCTTTCAAGACAAAAAAAATTTTTAAAGGAACTTACAGACGAAAAAGCTCGTAAATTATAATCTTCTTCAAGCTTCAGCTAAACCATCCACAAGGGAAAAGTGATAAGTGAGCTAGTCGAGAGACTTATTGTACTCTCTTAATCCGATCAGAACCGCATCAATAAGGCTAAGAGGGAATTAAGAAACGTCCCATTTTAGAGCAATGATAAATTTTTTTTTTAATTGCAGAAAGTAGCAAACAATTTGTTTATAATTTAATACATCCAAAGTCAGTGAACAAACTAAATAATTATTTTCAACATAAGAAAAAAATTTTCAACCAAGAAAGATTTTTTAGTCAAGAAAGAATACAATTTCAAGGAATCTGTATTATCATCAGAGAATGGCATAAATTTTTTACGTTTTTTCAGACTAGATGGAAATATGGATTACAAATTATTTTAATTAATTTTTTCTGAACAAAAATTCTTCTCATTTCACTCTGCTAGGAATCGAACCTCAGATCTTCCGATTGCCGGACGGGTGCTTTCCCACTAAGCTACTAGAGTGATCGAGAGAAGAAACTTTTTTCATGAAATACCACGCATTATTTTGCCAGGTCGTAAATCAAATTTTTTCGAGGAATCTTTATTATCATCAGAGAATAACAAACATTTCTAACGTCTTCTTAGACTAGATGGAAATATAAATAAAACATTATTTTTATTAATTTGTTTCTGAAAAAAGATCTTCTCCTTTCTCTCCGCTGGGAATCGAACCTCAGAACTTTCAATTGCCGCGTCAGTCAGGTGCTTTCCCGTTAAGCTACTAGAGAGATCGAGAGAAGAAACTTTTTTCAGAAAATACACGACTTATTTTGCCAGGTGGTAAATCAAATTGTTTCAAGGAATCTTTATTATTATCAGAGAATAACAGAAATTTTAAACGCCTTTTCGGACTAGATGGAAATTTTAATTAAAAAATATTTTAATTAATTTGTTTCTGAAAAAGATCTTCTCCTTTTGCTCCGGTGGGAATCGAACCTCAGAACTTCCGACTGCCCGTCGGGCGCTTTCCCATTAAGCTACTAGAGTGATCGAGAGAAGAAACTTTTTTCAGAAAATACACACATTATTTTGCTAGGTGGTAAATCAAATTTTTTCAAGGAATCTTTATTATCATCAGAGAATAACACAAATTTTTAACTTCTTTTCAGACTAGATGGAAATATGAATTAAACATTATTTTAATTAACTTTTGTCTGAAAAAAAATCTTCTCCTTTCGCTCCGCTGGGAACCGAACCTCAGAACTTCCGATTGCCGGTCGGGTGCTTTCCCATTAAGCTACTAGAGTGATCGAGAGAAGAAACTTTTTTCAGAAAATACACGCATTATTTTGCCAGGTCGTAAATCAAATTTTTTCAAGGAATCTTTATTATCATCACAGAATAAAAGAAATTTTTAACGTCTTTTCAGACTACATGAAAATATGAATTAGAAATTATTTTAATTATTTTTTTGTTTAAAAAAGATCTTCTCCTTTTAAAGTATTTTCAGACAAGATAGAAATATGAATTAAAAATTGTTTTAGTTAATTTTTTTCTAAGGTTCGATTCCCAGTGGAGCGAAAGGAGATCTTTTTTCAGAAAAAAAATGAATAGGAATACAATTTGAACCAAACTTTTGAATTTTCAACAAAAGAAGAACAATTTTCAAACAAAAATGAAATATTTAAACTTTCAGTTAAAAAAATTAGAATATTTGTCTGCTCAACCGAAACAGATTGGTTTTCAACAAAACATTTTAAAGCATTTTTAAACAAAGAATATTAAATTTTTACCAAAAAGACCAATTTTGTAGAAAATAGTTGAATTTTTAATTTTTCAACCAAACTGATGTATTTTTTAACTAAAGAAGATCAATTGTCAACCAAAAATGAAACATTTAAACTTTAAGTTAAAAATTTATTAAATTTTTTTTTTGCACATTAAAGTTGAATTTTCAACAAATAAGTTGAATTTTCAAAGAAAAATATAAAAGTTTCAATTTCAACCAAAGTCGATTATAATTTTAAATGAAAACCCGTTAAACTAAACCAAAAAGACGAATTTTTAACAGAATAGTTGTCTGCTCAACCGAAACAGATTAGTTTCCAACCAAAAATTTTAAAGCATTTTCAAACAAAGAAGATTAAATATTTACCAAAAAGACAAATTTTGCAGAAAAGAGTTGAATTTTTAATCAAGAAAAATTTTCCAGTCAAGAAAAAACACAATTTCAACCAAACTGATGTATTTTTAAATAAAGAAGATCAATTGTCAACCAAAAATGAAGCATTTAAACTTTCAGTTAAAAATTTATTCAAAAAAATTTTTTTTCTGTACATAAAAGTTGAATTTTCAACAAAAGAGTTGAATTTTAAAAGAAAAATGTAATAGTTTAAACTTCAACCAAAGTTGATTATAATTTTTAATAAAAAACTAATAAATTCAACCAAAAAGACGAACTTTTAACAAAAAATTGAATATTTTAACTTGCAGTTAAAAAAAATTTAATTTAAAAAAAGTTAAATTTCCAACGAACAGATAAATTCAACCAAAAAGACAAATTTTAAACAAAATAGTTGTATGTTAAACAAAAACAGATTAGTTTTCAACCAAACATTTTGAAGCATTTTTAACAAAAAAACATTACATTTTTAGCAAACAGACGAATTTTCAAGTAAAGAGTTGTATTTTCAACCAAGAAATATTTTTTGTATCCAAAAATATGAATATTCAACAAAAAACTTGATTTTGAACCAAACAGTTGAATTTTTATCCCAAAAAGACGAATTTTCTACAAAACAGTTGAATTTTTAATCCATTAAAACGAATTCACAGCTAAAAGGTTAACATTCTACCTAAAAAGTCAAATTTTCTACAAAAAATTTAATTTTCAACCAAAAAGCACGGATTATCAACAACAAATTTAATTTTCAATTAATTAATTGAATTTTCACCCCAAAAAGACGAATTCTCAACAGAAAAGTTAATTTGCAACCAAAAAAGGCCATTTTTAACAAAATAAATAAAAACTTGAATTTTAAAAATTAATTTTTTTCACCACCAAAAAACGAGTTAAGAAAAAGATGTTCAAATAGTTAACCAAAGACTTGAATCTTCAAAAAAAAAAGATTTTCAATCAAAAAAGAGTTAAAGATATTAATTTTCGACATAATTTAGAATGAAAAAAGATGAACTTTCAACAAAGAAACATTTTTTGGTTAATTCAGAAAAAAATGTTCATAAAAAATGTCGAATTTCCAAGCCAAAAAGACGAATTTAAAACGAAGCCGTTGAATTTTTAACACGAAAATATGAATTTTCGACCCAAAAAGAAGGTTTTTTCAAAATACATGAATTTAAAAAAAAAGGATTAATTTTAATCCAAAAATGGTGGTTAAATTTTCAGTTAAAATAGTTAATCTTCAACAAAATATCTAAATCTTCCACTTAAAAAATGAATCTTCAGTAATAACAGATAAATTTTTAACAACATAAATGAATTTTCAATCAGTTTAAAAAATTATTTTCAACACAATATTTAAATTTTCCAACAAAGCAATAAATCTTTAATAACAAAAAATGCAGTTTTAACGAAGAAATCAACCTTAAATCAAGCAGTTGAACTTTTAACCAAATAAAATGAATTTTCAACAAAAATGTTCAACTTTAAACATAGAAATATTGATATGAAAAGAAAAATTCATCCAAACACCTGGAATTTTAAATCCAAAAAGAATTTTTAACAAAATAGTTCAACTTTCGGTCAAAGAGATGAATCTTGAAAAAAAATGAATTAGTAATTTTCAAATACACAGTTGTATTTTTAACCGAAAAATATGAAATTTCTAACAAAATAGATGAGATTATAAACATTTTTCAGGCAATAAAGGAAAAAAAATCCTTCAAAATGCGGAATTTCGAACTTAAAAAATAGTAGACTTTTCAGTTTGAAAAAAAAAATTAATTTTCTACCAAAAAAAAAACGAATATTTAATAATATAGTTCAACTTTCACCCACAGAGATGAATCTTCAACTAAAAAAAAATTATTGTTTAACTTTCAACCAAATAATTGAATTTTCAACAAAATAGTTAAATCTTCAACCAAAATTGTAATTTTAAACTACACAGTTGCATTTTTATTCTGAAGAGATTCAGCTTATTGCAAATAGGTGAGTTTTGAAACTTAAAAGATGAATTTTCAATGAAGAAAAAAAATTTCCTTCAAAAAGTCGAGTTTCCAACCCAAGGAAAAGAATTTTCTACAAAACAGTTAATTTTAACCAAATACTTGCATTTTTATCTAAAAATGACCAATTATTTACCAAACAGTTAATTTTCTACAAGATAATTGAATTTCTAACCCGAAAAGAAGAATTATGTACGGAATTTTCAAGAAAAAAAAAACAATTTTTAACAAAATGTTCCTTTTCATCCAAAAAGAATTGGTTTTTCACAAAATTTCTCAGGTCTCAACAAAACTCTTGAATTTTCTAAGGAATAGGGTTAGTTCGGAAAAAATGTCATTTGAATTTCAAGTCGCAAAAATGTATTTTTTTTACAAAAGAATTTCGGATCACGAAAATACGAATTTATCACAAAAAAGTTCACTGTTAAACAAATAGTTGCATTTCCAATCTGAAAATACGAATTTTCAACAAAATACAATCATTTTTATTCAAATAGTTGAATTTTCCCCTGAAAAAGAAGAATTTCCAACCAAGAAGTTAAGTTTCCTACCAAAAAGGCAAATTTTCAACCAGACACATACATTTTCAATCAAATAGTGAAATTGCTAACAAGAAATTAATTTTCTAGACAATAGTTGAATTTTTAACTTAAGAGCTGAATGTTCAATAAAAAAATGAATGTTTACAAAGCAGTTGACTTTTCAAACAAAACAAAAAAACATTTTTAAACAAAATAGGTCCGATGGAAACCACATTAACAAAAAACAGGGATTCAAGAACAAGTCATATCTTAGATCAATGATAACATTTTTTAGGTGTAGAAAGCAGTGAAAAATTAGTTTATTATATAACACATCGAATAGAATTGCTGACCAAACTAAATGATTCTTCCATGTCTTTAATCAGATTCTTGCAAATTAATTTTTTTTTTTTATTCAAAAGGAAAATGTTTCTCTTTAAATCTGTATTAAGTAATAGTATGTCAAAAAATTGGTTTAAATCAAACAACATTTTTTTAAATCAAGCAAATTTTCATGTAATCACGTATCATGGAAACCAGTGCGAGTACCTGTAGTCTTTTTTATGAGTAGCAATATCAAAAACAAGTTTTACAATCAATACATTTTTTCAAGGAACTAAATTGCTTTTAATATTCTTCTACTGGTTCCATCGATTTATAAAACTCTTTGTTAGGCTTGAGTATCAAAGTAATTTTTTTACTTTTAGGTTGCAAACACTAACAAGTAAGTCCTACTAACCGGTCAACTTTTAAATAAATGACATAGTCAATGCCTTTTACCAATATACACAATGTCCGTCGACAACTAATCGAAAGGCTTAAATTTTTAATATTCACTTCGTGCCAGGAGAGTACCATCTGATTAAAACTGAAATATGTTAGAAAATTATAAAATGTAGGATAAATGGCTAATAGAATTCATGTGATTACAATGCTATATTTAAGACAAATGTTTCAGCTTCAATTTATTATGCAATACTTTTCCCACTTGTTCATTAATCATCACTATTAGGATGTTGAAAGTTTTTCTAGCCACTCCGTATTCGTTCTGACTATTTCATAAAATGCTCTAGATTGAATATCCATTAGTGGCTTTCATCAGTAGCATTCATGTATTAAGAAAAAAACGAAGAATCCTATCACATGATAAAGGAACCCAAATATATTCACGCTATATTGTTATTGATTATATGGTTAGGTAAAGCATTATTGTCCCTACATCTCTTCTTTGGTTCTTACGGCTTCCTGAATGAAAGGCAAGACTTTTCCATTCTTTCACAATGCTATATATGTGGAAATCGTAATCTTCAATTCTTTTGTAGAAACCTTTGCAGTTCTTCATAATATCCTTTGCTTGAAGCCAATTAAATAATGTTGAGGGAAATAATTTGAAAGAGTTATTTTGGTTAGACTGATGGAATTCATAAATATACATTAGCAGCTTCTACCCATATACACATTTATTTGTTAATATTGTTTAACGAGACTTTTCGATACAGATCTGTATCATCTTCAAGTTATTATTCACAAAATATTCTTGAATTTAGAAAAACCAATATCTCACAAATATCATTGTTCAACTAGTAGAATTTATTCATTAAGAAAAAAACGATCAATCATGTCGAATGTCAAAAGAACCAAAATGTATTTACCCCATAATGTTATTCATTATACGGTTAGGTGAAGCATCATTGTCCCTACATCTCTTCTTTGATTTCTAAGATTTCCTGGATAAAAGGCAAGCCTTTTCCATTCTTGGACAATGCTAGATATGGGAGAATCGTAATCTTTAAGTCTTTTATAGAAACCTTTACAGTGTATGATATTCTTTGCTGAAAGCCAATTAAATAATTTCAAGGAATATAATTTGAAAAAGTTATTTTGGTTAGGCTGGTTAAATTCATAAATATCCATTAGCAGCTACTATCAATATACGACTTTATTTATTAATGTTGTTTAACTAGACGTTTCAATCAAGATCTGTATCATCTTCAATGTTCTTCTTTACAAGAAATTGTTGAAGCTAGAAAAAATATTTAAAATATCATTGTACAACTAGTAGCATTCATGTATCAAGAAGAAAACAAAGGATCATATCGAATGATAAAGTAACCAAAATCTATTTACCCTTTAATGTTATTTATTATATATTTAGGTAAAACATCATTGTCCCTAGTATCTCTTTTTTGGTTCTCAGGGGTTTAAAAATAAAAGACAACACTTTTCCATCCTTGGACAATGCTAGATGTGTGGAAATCGTATTCTTCAAGTCTTTTGTAGAATTCTTTGCGGTTGTTCATGGCATTCTTTGCTTAAAGCCAATCAAATAATTTTGAAGAAAATAATTTGAAAAAGTTATTTCGATTAGACTGGTTAAATTTCTAAATATTTGTTAGTAGCTACTACATGTATACGATTTCATTTGTTTAACGACACGTTTTGATACAGATATGTATCATCTTCAAGTTATCATTCACAAAAGATTGTTGAAGTTAGAAAACCCAATATTTTCTAGATATCATTGTACAACTACTAGCATTAATGTATCAAGAACAAAACGAAGAATCGTACCGAATGATAAAAGAACAAAAATATATTTACTTTATAATGTTATTCATTACACGGTTAGGTAAAGCATCATTGTCCCTACATCTCTTCTTTGTTTCTTACGGGTGTTCGAATAAAAGGCAAGACTTTTCCATTCTTTGACAATGCTAGATGTCTTGAAATCGTAATCTTCATCAAGTCTTTTGTAGAAACCTCTGCAGTTGTTCTTGATGTTATTTGGTTAAACCCAATTGAATAATTTTGAGGAAAATAATTCAAAAAAATCATGTTGGTTTAACTGGTTAAATGAATAAATATTCACTAGTAGCTTCTACCTGTATATGCGTGTATTTATTGATGTTGTTCAACGACGCGTTTTGATACAAATCTGTATCATTTTTAAGTTATTCTTCACAAACAATTGTTGAAGCTTATCAGAAAGTTAAAGATAGTTGAGAAAAAATGATTTCCATTCTTTTACAATGCTAGATGTACAGAAATCGTAATCTTCTTCAAGTCTTTTGTAGAAACCTTTGCAGTTCTTCATGACGCTCTTTATTCCAAGTCAATCAAATAATTTAAAGCAAAATAATTTTGTTCAGACGGGTTAAATGAATAAATATTCATTAGTAGCTTCTATGGGGTACACGCATTTATTTATTAATGTTGTTTAACGAGACGTTAGAATAAAGATCTGTATCATCTTCAATGTTCTTCTTTACAAGAAATTGTTGAAGCTAGAAAACCCGATATTTTACAAATATCATTGTACAACTAGTAGCATTCATGTATTAAGAAGGAAACGAAGAATCATATCGAATGATAAAGGAACCAAAATCGATTCACCCTATAATGTTATTTATTATATATTCAGGTTAAACATCATTGTCCCTATATCTCTTCTTTGGTTCCTAGGGGTTTCGGAATAGAAGGCAATTCTTTTCTATCCTTTGACAATGCTAGATGTGTGGAAATCGTATTCCTCAAGTCTTTCGTAGCCCTTTGCAGCCTGATGTTCTTTGCTTAAAGCCAATCAAATAATTTTGAGAAAAATAACTTGAAAAAGTTATTTCGATTAGACTTGTTAAATTTCTAAATATTTATTTGTAGCTACTACCTTTATACGCTTTTATTTGTTCAACGACACGTTTCGATACAGATCTGTAGCATCTTCAAGTTATCATTCACAAAAGATTGTTGAAATTAGAAAAACCAATATTTTACAAACATCATTGTAGAACTAGTAGCATTCTTGCATCAGGAAGAAAACAAAGAATTATATCGAATCATAAATGAACCAAAATATAATCACCCTATGTTATTAATTATATGATTAGGTAAAGCATCCTTGTCCTTACATCCCTTCTATGGTTCTTACGGTTTTCTGAATAAAGGCTTCTTTTGTAGAAACATCTGCAGTTCTCCAGGATGTTGTTTGTTTAAACCCAATTAAATAATTATAAGGAAAATTATTCTAAAAAATTATGTTGGGTAAACTGGCTAAATGAATAAATATTTATTAGCGGCTCCTACCAGTATATCCGTTTATTTGTTGATGTTTAACGACGCGCTTCGATACAAATCTGTATCTTCTTCAAGTTATTCTTCACAAAAGATTGCTGAAGTTTATCAGAAAGACAAAACTATTTACATTCTTCGACAATGCTAGTTGTGTAAAAATCCTAATCTTCTTCAAGTCTTTTGTAGAAACCTATGTTGTCCATGATGTTGTTTGCTTAAAACCAATTAAATCATTTTTAGAAAAATAAGTTTGAAAAATTATTCTGTTTAGAGTGGTTAATTAAATGAATATCCATTAGTCGCTTCTGCCAGTATATGCGTTTATTAGTTGATGTTTCTTAATGACACATTTCAAAAAGATCTGTATCCTCTTGAAGTTATTGTTCATAAAAGATTGTTGAAGATAGAAAAGCAGATATTTTACAAATATCATTGTACAACTATTACCATTTACGTATTAGGAAGAAAGAAAAAAATCCTGTCGAATGATAAAAGAACAAAAATATATTCATCTTATGATGTTATTGATTGTGTGGTTAGGTAAACCATCATTGTCTCTACATCTTTTCTTTAGTTCTTAGGGTTTTCTGAAGAAAAGGCAAGACTTCTCCATTCCTTGACAATGCGAATATGTAGAAATCGTAATCTTGTTTAAGTCTTTTGTAGAAACCCTTGCAATTGTTTATAATGTCGTTTGTTGAAAGGGTTTGTTAGAACGCCTTCTTGAACAACATCTACAAAATAAACGCATATAGTAATAGCAGCCACTGATGGATATTTATGAATTTAACCAGCCTAACTAAAATAATCGTTTGGAATTATGTTTCTTTAAAAATAGATATTCTAGAATAATATTCGTCAAATAATTATAAAATGAAATTTTGTTGATTTCAGAGGTGTGACTTCGTGGTGAATCGGACATATGCAGTGATAAGTTCGTGTGTGTCGTTTTGGATACCGGGCCTAGTTATGATAATTATGTATTGTAAAATTTACAAGGAGGCAGTGCGCCAAAGAAAGGCATTGAGTAGGACATCCAGTAATATCGTTCTGAACAGTGTCCACCATCACAGAAGCTCAACGAGGAATCATCATCATCACCAGCAATTATTACTGCAAGCTGCGGCCGATGCTGGAGAACTTGCCCTTTCGACAGTACATTTCAAAACGCAAACGGAACTCCACGTTGTTAATGGTGAGTCTTGTCTCATTTTTCTATTATCCCAGCTGAAAATTCTTGTACAGGAACCTCGGAGGATCCTTAACATGTTGCTGGACATCAATCTGCACACGAACCTGTACAGGTGATATTGACGGTTGCTGTACAGGAGTTTGGCAAATGAAGCTGTGCATGATCCTGCATAGGAACCTGTATGCAAGCTAAGCTTTGAATGATCCTGTACAGGTTCCTTCAGAGAGTCATTTGAAACGCCGAAGAACCTATACTCGATCATTCGAAGGTTCCTTTGTCGGAGCAGGTTCCGTTGCAGGATCATGTACAGTTTCCTTCGCCAAATTCCTGCACAGGAACCGTCAAGATTACCTGTGTGTGCAGGATCATGTCCACCAACATGTGCAGGATCCTCTTTGGTTCCTGGCTAGGAATTTTCAGTTTGGAGTCTTTCCGTGGACAGCTTTCAAAAAGAAATTTTTTCTCGGTAAAGAGATAAGATAGGAATATTGTAAGATGATAAGGGAAGACAAATTATTAAATCCTTCATTAATCTATGTTCTATATAAACAACTTCACATTTTTGTTTGTCAAAAAGTTAACAAAGGTAGTGTTCAATATCTTAAAAATGTTGAAATACTGGCCTTTGTATCTGGAACCTCCCACTTGAAAGCAAAAGAAAAAAAAAATTTCCAACTGAATTGATAAGAAGCTTCACAAGCCAAAATTCTCTTAAAACAAGGGAAATATGTATTTTTGACAAAAAAGTTATTTTTAACAAAATAGGTACATTTTTAACCAAATAATTTAATATTGAAACAACAAGATGATTTTTAACCAGGAAGATTAATTTTTTACCATAAAAGACGAATTTTTAACCAAATACCTGAATTTACAAGAAATAGCTGAATTTCAAACTGAAGAAGATTAACTTCAAGCCGAAAATGGAACAGTTAATGTTTAAGTTGAAACAAAGATTCTATAGTAAAAAAACGAAGAGACTAAAGTTAAACAAAATATTTGAATTTGTGACCAAAGAGATGAACTTCAAACTGAAATACTGAATCTTCAACCAAAAAAGTGAATATTTAACAAAGGAGTTCAATTTTCGACTATATAGTTGAACTCTGAACCAAAAAGATTTTTCAGTCCTGAAAGAAAAAAAAACTTCAACCAAATTATTAAATTTTCAAGCCGAAAAGATGGATTTTTTACAGACAGATGAATAATAATAATCATCGGAAAATACAAATCTTTGACCAAAAAGTAAATTTTCTACCAAATTGTTGATTTTTTTAAAGCAAAAAACAATATTTTTCTACAAAACTCTTGATTTTGCAATGAAAATCTTAAACTTTCGACCAAGAAGATTAATTTTCTACCAAAAGTCAAATTAAAATAAAAAATTAAATAGTTGAATTTTCAGTTTAAAAAAACTGTTTTTCAAGATAAAACACAATTTTTTAATAAACTGGTCAATTTTCAACTGAAAAGACGAATTTTTGAAGAAAAAAATTAATTTTTAACAAAGTAGTTCATCTTTCAATTAAGTAGTTGATTTTTTAACCAAAAAATGTGAATTTTCCAAAAAAGATGAATTTTCAAACAAAAAATGTAACAGTTGATATTTCAGCTAAAACTGATTA
Organism: Andricus curvator; assembly: GCA_932195095.1. Classification (NCBI taxonomy): domain Eukaryota; kingdom Metazoa; phylum Arthropoda; class Insecta; order Hymenoptera; family Cynipidae; genus Andricus; species Andricus curvator. The sequence continues at coordinate 26,370 of CAKNYM010044434.1, read as the reverse complement.
CAATAAAAAATAAAAAACAGTTCAATATTTATTTCAAAAAATTTATTTTTAACAAAAAATGTAACCAAAGAGATATATTTTTATAGAACATCTTAAATCATTAACCAAAAAAACAGAAATTTTTTCAAATTTAAATCCTCAAGATAAAAAATTAATTTTTAATCATTATTTCAAGTTTTAGGCCAAAAAGACAAATTTTCAACAAATGCATGAATTTTCAAATCAAAAAGGTAAATATTTGACAAAATACATTAATTTTGAAACAAATAATTGAAATTTTAATTTAAAAAGGATAAATTTTTCCAAAAAATGTTGTAGGTCAATTTTCACTTTAAAAAATTCCTTTTCTACCTGAAAAAGAAATTTTCAACAAAATACATACATTTTTATTCAAATACTAAAAAAAATAAATTTTTAGCAAAAAATGGAATAGTTAAGTTTTCGGTAATAAAAAAAATTAATTTTTAACCAAAAATAAAACGGATTTTCAACATACAGTTTCAACAAAAAGATAATTTTTCGACTCAAGTGATGAATCTTCAAAAAAAGAAATGAATTTTCAAAAAAAAAGTTCAGCATTCATCTAAAGAGTTCCATCGAAAAAGTTGATTTTTCAACCAAGACGATTAATTTTCTACAAAAAATGTAATAGTTAAATTTTCAGTTAAAAAATTAATTTTCAACCAAAAATAAAACGACTTTTTAACGAAATAATTCAATTTTCTAACAAAGAAATTAATCTTTGACCAAAAAAATTAATTTCTTACAAATTAGTTCAAGTTTCAACCAAGTCGCATTTTCTCATTGGGTTCTATTAATTCCGTTCAAATGTGATCTAGGAAACGATTTGGTTAAATCAACAAAAATTTTGCTGGTCCAACTATAGAATATGGTTATTATGTGGACAGCAAAATATTTAGTTGGCCCAACCGAATTTTTCGGTTGTTTCAACAAATTCTTTTGGTAGATGGAGTATTTAGTTGATTTAGCCAAAAAATTTGGTTGGGCCAATGAAATATTGTGTTGAATCAACTGAAATTTCTTTGATTCAACCAAATTTTTATCTATATGAAAAAAAAAGTTTTTTTGGTTCCAGAGAATTATTTTTCTGAGTTATTAAGTTAATAAAAAATTAGTCAAAAATCACTAAAAGTAGCGTCACGTAATATGTTGACACTCCCCATATTCTTAAAAAATTTAATAAATCAAAATACACTTTTTGTCACTTATTTTCTCCAATTCTATTTACGACACTTCGCATACGAAAACTTCCAGCAAATCCCCTAAGAACTAGAGATATAATCCTGAATAATACATTTAAACATGAGAGCTGCCAAGTTCGAAGGAAACTTACTTGAAATAGATTCAATCCGAGAAAATTTTGTGTTTTGCTGCAGAAACTTTCAATCTAAATAGTGTCTGCGTTTCCAAATTCAAAAATCGGAACAGATTTTAATAAACAAGAGATTCGAGTTAGGAAGTTTGATTTGATCATTTGACGTTAATAAGCGAATAGATTCTTAAATAATAGTCACACAATTCTACTCAGGTTGGCGGTGATTAATAATTCGATACCCGGAAAAACGAGATCATTAGGACAAACTACTTGAAAATCGATGAATTAATTAATAATAAATACCTGAAATTGTAATTTAGGGACACGTGGCAGTTTCTGGTACAATTTGGCAGTAATAATATAATTTATTTTCTGAAGGTAATGATACTTTATTGTGCATTTTTCTTTGTTATTTAGTTCTTGTTCAAAGTTTTCATTTTTCATGGACAGGTTGGGAACAAAAGACATTTTGGGAACAAAAGGCATTTAACTTTAAAACCAAGAAGAAAGTTTTGAAAGTCTTACAGAAGGCTTCTAAATTTATAGGAACACAAGATCTGATCTTCAGAATAGAGCAACAAGAAAAAATGTAAAAAGTTTCGAGAATAGAGTTGAAAAAGTGACAGTAGATACATATTGAATGAGAAAACTTTTAATGAGAATTCTGATTCACTTCGAAATCATATTGTAAGATTTGCATTGCGCGAAGGCAATGCAAAATTTAATACAGATAATTAATTAATCCTGATATCAGGGTTTCCTTTTCATCTATGCTATTTTCACACTGCATTCAACTTTTATAATAAATTTTAATTATCAATTGCCATCACGTTTCGATTTGATATCAAGGTCTTTATTGAGGATTTTCAAACTAATATGGAAAAAGAAAACTGGTGAAGATTATTTAAAACTGGTTGCTAAATGATATCATTATAGATAACAATTTGAATTGTTATAATCTCGAAAAATTAAGTTCTTATATGAAAGTTTCCTACAGATGAATCTATGGTGATTACATTTTAAACTGTTTGTGGATAACAATTTTTCTCATACTCAAACAGATACATTGTAATATAAAAATTTGAATTGACATAATTTAAAAAAATTATGATCTCATCAGAAAGTTTCCTAGTGATCAGTATATGGTAATTATATTTTCAACTGTTTGCGTATGATTTTTTTTTTCATCCGCAAACAGTCAAAGACATTGCAGATACACATTTTGAATTGGATTACCCGCAACAAATTACAATCTTATAGTAAAGTTTTCTAAAGGATAGTTGATGTTGATAACCCCTCGAAACTGTTAGCGAAATAGTTTTTGTTTTTTGTTTTCATCCGCAAACAGTTAAAGGGATTGTAGAAAACAATTTGCATTTAAGGAACCACAAGAAATTAGGTTCTTATCGGAGAGCTTCCTAGAGATTAGTAGATGTTGATTACATTTAGTTACAGTTAGCGAAAGAATTTTTTTTTGTTATCATCCGCAAACTGTTAAACACATTGTAGATAACAATTTGAATTGGAGTAACCACTTCAAATCATGATCCTATCTAAAATCTTTCTAGAGATTAGTGGATGTTAATTAGATTTTAAACTGTTTGCGGTTGACAAATTTTTTTTTCATCCACAAACAGTTAGACATTGTATATAACAAGTTGCATTGGAGTAACGACAACAAATTATGATCTTTTAGGAAAATTTCCTCAAAATCAGTAGATGTTGATTACATTTATAACTGTTTGCAAAAGAATGCTTTTTTTCGTATTCATCCGCAAACAGTTAAAGAAATTGTAGATAACAATTTGGACTGGAGTAACCACAACGGATCGTGATCTTATCGGATAGCTTCCTAGAGATTAGTAGATGTTGATTACATTTAGTTACAGTTAGCAAAACAATTTTTTTTTGTTATCATCCGCAAACAGTTAAACACATTGTAGGTAACAATTTGGATTGGAGTAGCCACAACAAATCATGATCCTATCGAAAATCTTCCTAGAGATTAGTGGATGTTGATTAGATTTTAAACTGTTTGCAGTTGGCAAATTTTATTTTCATCCGCAAACAGTTAAAGACATTGTAGATAACAATTTGGACTGGAGTAACCACAACGGGTCGTGATCTTATCGGAAAGCTTCTTAGAGATTAGTAGATGTTGATTACATTTAGTTACAGTTAGCGAAAGAATTTTGTTTGTTTTCATCCGCACACAGTTTAATACACTGAAGAAACAATTTAGAATTTGGATTGGAAGAACCACACCGAATCGTGATTTTATCGCAAAGCTTCCTAGAGATTAGCAGATGTTGATTAAATTTTGAACCGTTTGCGGTTGACAATTTTTTTTCACCTATAAACAGTTGATGACATTGCAGATAACAAGTTGTATTGAAGTAACCACAACAAATTACGATCTTTTAGGAAAATTTCCTGAAATTAGTAGATGTTGATTACCTTTATAACTGTTTGCGAAAGAATTGTTCCTTTTTCATCCGCGAACAGTTAAAGAAATTGTAAGAAACAATTTGGATTGGAATAAACACAAAAAATTGTGATCTCATCGGAAATATTCCTAGAGATTAGTAGATATTCATTACATTTGAAACTGTTAGCGAAAGAATTTTTTTTTGTTATCATCCGCAAACAGTTAAAGAGATTGTAGAAAACAATTTGCACTTAAGGAACCACAAGAAATTAGGTTCTCATCGGAGAGCTTCCTAGAGATTAGTAGATGTTGATTACATTAGGTTGCAGTTAGCGAAAGAATTTTTTGTTGTTATCATGCGCGAACAGTTAAACCCATTGTAGATAACAATTTGGATTGGAGTAATGACAACAAATCATGATCCTATCGAAAATCTTCCTAGAGATTAGTGGATGTTAATTAGATTTTAAACTGTTTGCGGTAGACAAATGTTTTTTTCATCCACAAACAGTTAGACATTGTATATAACAAGTTGCATTGGAGTAACGACAACAAATTATGATCTTTTAGGAAAGTTTCCTCAAAATTAGTAGATGTTGATTACATTTATAACTGTTTGCAAAAGAATGTTTGTTTTCGTTTTCATCCGCAAACAGTTAAAGACATTGTAAATAACAATTTTGACTGGAGTAACCACAACGAATCGTGATCTTATCGGACAGCTTCCTAGAGATTAGTAGACGTTGATTACATTTAGTTACAGTTAGCAAAACAATTTTTTTTGTTATCATCCGCAAACAGTTAAACACATTGTAGGTAACAATTTTGATTGGAGTAACCGCAACAAATCATTGTCCTATCGAAAATCTTCCTAGAGATTAGTGGATGTTGATTAGATTTTAAACTGTTTGCAGTTGACAAATTTTATTTTCATCCGAAAACAGTTAAAGACATTGTAGATAACAATTCGGACTGGAGTAACCATAACGGATCGTGATCTTATCGGAAAGCTTCCTAGAGATTATCCGATGTTGATTACATTTAGTTACAGTTAGCGAAAGAATTTTGTTTGTTTTCATACGCACACAGTTTAATACACTGAAGAAAACAATTTGGAATTCGGATTGGAATAACCACACCGAATCGTGATTTTATCGCAAAGCTTCCTAGAGATTAGCAGATGTTGAGGACATTGCAGATAGCAATTTGTATTAAAGTAATCACAACAAATACGATCTTTTAGGAAAGTTTCCTGAACTTAGTAGATGTTGATTACCTTTATAACTGTTTGCGAAAGAATTGTTTTTTTTTCATTCGCTAACAGTTAAAGAAATTGTAAGAAACAATTTGGATTGGAATAACCACAACAAATCGTGATCTTATCTGAAAGATTCCTAGAGATTAGTAGATGTTCAATACATTTGAAACTGTTAGCTAAAGAATTTTTTTTTGTTTTCATCCGCAAACAGTTACAGAGATAGATTTAGATTGTAGATGACAATTTGGATTGGAGTAACCACAGCAAATTATAATCTTTTAGGAAAGTTTCCTAAAAATTAGTAGATGTTGATTACATTTAAAACTGTTTGCAAAAGAATTTTTTGTTTGTTTTCAAATTGAAAACAGTTGAAGACATTGTCCATAACAATTTTAACTGGAGAAACCACAAGAAATTATGATCTTATAGGAAAGCTTCTTAGAGATTAGCAGATGTTGATTACATTTTGAACTTTTCACGAAAGATTTGTTTTCCTTCCGCAAACAGTTAACGACTTTGTAGATAACTATTTGGATTGAGATAATCTCAGAAAGTTAAAAACCTATAGAAAAGTTTCTTGAAGATTATTATATGTTAATTACATGTCAAACTGTTTGCGGATGACAACTTTTTTTCATCTGCAAACTGTCCAAGACATTGTGGATAATAATTTGGATTGAATTAACCACAAGGAATTATGAGCTTATAGGAAAGCTCCCTAGAGATTAGTTGATATTGATTACATTTTGAACTATTTGCAAAATAATTTTTTTTGATTTGCAAACAGCTAAAGACATTGTAGATAACAATTTGGATGGGGGTAACCTCAAAAATTATGATCTTATAGGAAAGTTTCCTAGACATTAGAGTATTTGTTGATTACATTTCATACTGTTTGCGAATACAATTTTGTTTGCAACCGCAAACAGTCTAAAATGTAATAAAAATATAATAATCTCTAGCAAACTACTTTATAAAATCATAATTACTTGAGGTTATCTCAATCCAAATTGTTATCAATAACGACACGTCGGTGTCAAATAAGGGTTGCATATCACAAAAAACAAACACATTCTACAACTCAAATAATCTCCCCTCAAAATATGAAAACATTATACAATAAATTTCGGAAGATTTTTCTTCCTTTTTCCGTATCTCAGTGGCGGGAAATTTAAATTCACGATATATCTCGACTCTTATCGCCTCCATAATGGATGTATTGATCTCTGACTGTCGTAGTTTTCGATTTCACGTTCGCCTTTTTCCTCTCTTCCTTCTCTATTTCCTTCTCTATTTCCAGATCCTCATTTTTTAAAAGAGGCGAATAAAGGAAAATTTATCGACTGTTTGCTGTCTTATCTGAAAAGCTTGTGACTTTTGCATGGTTGGTTTTACTCATCCTACAAATGGCCTGAACTTTCCCAAAATATATTATATGGTCTAACATGTTTGATTCTCTGAAAAAAAAACAAAGGGAAAAAGGCTTAAGAATTTTCCGTCACCGCATGAGACTTTTCGCCCTTTCAATTTTTGCCAAAAAGAGAATTTTTCCTTTCAAAAAAATTTCTTCGAAACCAATTGTTTTTTGTTTAAATGAACAAATTTTTTTGATTTGAAATGATTTTCTTTATTTTGAAGTTATTTTCAGTACTTTTGGACAAATATTTTTCCGAGTGAATGACTCTTGTGCAGAAAACTCCAACAGACTTGAAAAATAGAGGAGAATAAATGCATTATTTTGCATTCGAGGGATGGGGAATGATTTTCTAGACTCGTTAACGACCGAGAATGGATTATCGATTTGTTCTCAAACGTTTTGTCCGTTAGCCTCCGCTTCATTTTTTCCTATAATGAGGCTCTTGCTTCTCAGGTTTAAAAATGAAACCTCGATATTTAATATTAATTATGTCTAATGAATAAAGATAATAACGTTTAACCCGTTTCTGAATCTGTGAAAATAGATGAAAAATTTTTTAGATAATTTCAGTAAAAAGTGCAGAATTTTTTCCGTTTAAAAGAGACAAAGAAACTTAAAAGATGTTAAACAACATCAGGGATATTTGTAATCCAGAAAATTGAAGAAAAATTCTGGTTTTTGTAGACATATCCCTACAGAATGATCGGAAACAATTCAAATAGGGGCCATTTTAGCCATTTCTTTTAATATCATTTCGTTCTAAAATTTGAAAAAAAAATGTAGACCATTTTTGTATTTTTTCCAAAAAATAAAATATTTTTGTTAGCAATTGATAGAGGTAGGAAAAAAGTAATTATAGTGTCTTGAAAATCCAAAACGTTCAAAAGTATAAGTTGTCGAAAAAAAAAATTTGATAATTTTTGAAAAAAAGATACAAATGTTTTTTGATCTTTCCCAACTGATATTTTACGTTTGGACCAGAAAGAGGGTTTCTCAAAAGGTTCTCATAAAGATTTTCATGAACTAAAAAATAATAGTGCGAATAAATATTGAAGTTTATTTTTAATACTTTAAAAATATTAGCTTAGAAAACAGGAAATTTTCCTTCAAAACTAAAGTTAATTTGCAACTGCTGCTCCCGTGAATCCAGGAAAATTTTACAGAGAAAGAAAAATCTCCTGAAACTGATGACCTGGAAGGGGGTTTTCTGCAGTTTTCCTCTCCCCTGGCCAAATTTCCCGGCAAATGCAAGTACTTTTAATTATATCGGCTGCAGCATAGTACGATAAGATTTAACGGATGTGGTACACGACTCAAATGGACCAGCCTTAACAGACAATAATAATACCTGTATGTACTGCGCTTTGATAAACAATATTAATTGTTTTACAACCAGGAGAGTAAGAACGAAAAAATTCGTATGAAACGTTTAATTAAATTGAATTAACAATATTTTTATCGATTAACGATATATTATAGTTTATTCACGAAAATTTACAGACTTAAAGATTACAAAATTTGGAAATTAGGTTCTAAAAATTATTACTACAGATTTTATTACACAAGAGTGTGCGAGAAAATAAAAAATTACATGCGCGAGCGTGCTGGGCAAAGGGACACAAAATAATGTTTATATGACTTTGGTATCTGTAAAATATGCTCATAATTTAGGGCGTGGTTTCTTGTTAGAAAAATCTGCCGCTTTGAACTATCGTATATTGCATGAATTTTATCATCGATAAATAATCCAATTATAAAGTGTTGATCCATTGCGACTAAAGAAAACCATTCGTTTCTTGCTTCTACAAGATGACCATTTTCTGCTCTGTAGAAAGCGACTCCGTAATTAGTGATTGATTCAGGGATCACCAATTTATGGATTTCCAGTGGAGATGCTTCTGCAAGAAGAAATACAATCCTTTAAAATGATCTTTTTAGAAAAAACAGTTAAATTATCAGAATTTTCCCTTTGAAATGATCGCTGGAAACTAAACAAAAAAGTTTCAATTTTAATTTAATTTCAAAAACCGTAGAAATTATGGTAAAGATATGACAATAATTTCGAATAGAAAGTAAATGTACTAATGTTTAAAATGCAATTAAAACTATAGATATGATATTATTATATTTACCAATGGAATTAGAGAAAATTGTTAAAACACAGAGGAAACTAATGAAGGTCCACATTTTGATGATAATTAATACGTATTACAAGATCATTCCATAATCACAGCTATCTTAGCTTTTCAGATATTTGTATTTCATTAGGCGACTTATTTCTCAATGGAAAGATCAACACGGTAATTATTTATTTCAGTTATTAGTATTCAATGTTTAATTGAAAGATCCAATGAAACAGAATGATAATTATATTTTAAATTTATGTTGTCTACAATTTCAACAATGTGGTATCCAGTGAAGGAGATTAAACAAACAGTATTATTCTTTTAGATATTCTAAGCGTTTCATTTTACAAGTGTTAGTAATAAACCTAAATTTGTTCATCGTATTCGACGACAACTGCTAAATATCTGTAGATTTTGCAATATAAAAAATTTATGAAGCAGTTGAGGTGGAATATGATTAAAAAATTTTAATTGGCTAACCAACATCTTCAATAATCTCCCAACAAACACTCCTGAAGAGTATATGTCAATGAAAATCAATGGGAAATATCTCCCCTTTTCTAATTAACACCCACCATGTATTACCTAACTATACTCTTTCAAAAAGCTTCTTTAATCAATTAAAAATGAATGTAAAAAATGAATTTATTCTTTTTACGATCTTGGATTTTAAAATTTGGGACAAGAATCTATGGACATTCAACCATACATTCTTGATGTTCATTTTTTGAGTCCTGGATTATAAAACTTAATATCTACTCACAAAGTTATCTTTAAACAAAAGCATCATCCTCTTGTCTGTTGTGTTTTGAACGACCTCAGTTTTTTTTTAGCCAAATAGAAGTATTTGCTGTCAATATTATATGAGTTTTAGACAACACAAGTAACACAAGTATCAAAAAGTTGCAAAGAATCGACAGCTACATTAATCAATGAATGAAAACTACCCATTGTGCTATTTTTAGATGAGCTTTTCTAGATCAATGTGATACTCGTGTATTTTTTGTGAAAACAACAGTGAAAATTATAATTTCCTTTCTGAATTTTGATTTCGATGTTATTTTCAAAAATTCTGAATTAGAAAACTTAATATATAAGCTTTCGGGGTTAATATTCTCTCAGAGAAACAGGTGTATACGAACAAAAGCTTCATCCTTTTGCCTGTTTTCTTTTGAGCCACCCAAATATCTTTTTTGCACAAACAGAATTATTTGGCTGCAAGATTCGATAAAGTTTGAAGGAGAAAAAAAAACCAAAAGTATTGAAACGTTGGATACTTTGGTATTTTTTATGAGAACAACCGTGAACGTTATAATTTTTGGTCTAGTTTTTAATCTGGATGTTAATTGTGAAAATACTAGATTAGAAAACTTAATATATAGACTTTAGGGTTCAATATCCACGAAGAGAAAAAGGTGGCTTGAAACAGAAGCATCATCCTCTGGCCTATTTTGTTTTGAACAACCTAGATATTTTTTTTTTACATAAATAAAATTTCTTGGTTGTAAGATTAGACAACAATTACAGCAGACAAAAACCAAAAGTATCAAAACTTTGCAAATAATTGTCAACTACATTATGCAGCGAATGAAAACTACCCATTATGCAGTCGATTAATACAATTTTGTAGCCCAATGTGATACGTTAGTATTTTGTGTGAGAACAATCATGAGCATTATCATTTCTTATCTAGTTCTTAATTATTATTCAATAATTTGTTTTTCGCCCTAAGATCGATACAAATGAGTAACAATATAAGATACAAATATAAAAAAAGTAATAATATGCGGCCAGATTGAACAGCAGAATAGAATGATGTAGATCACAAAAATACTGACTATTGACTGCAGTGGTTGCTGGCTGACCTAAGATTGCTATTCTTGAATCGAAGTAGGCATGACAAACAGCTAGTAAATGATAAAGATCCTGTGTTACAAAAAGGTTACATATGGGACAGACTCTAGCAGGGTCATAAGTAAATTTATATTCTCCAAAACGTATATAACCCCTCATGGAGCCCAGAAGTCTGAGTTGAGCAATAATAGAAATGATACAAAAAGGTAATCTAAGAAGCAGATATGATTGAAAGTCCGGATAGCGTTTAAGATGTGGGAAGGCTTGGAGACTACTTGAATGGAGGGATCGTTCATAGCCGGAACGCCAGAGATAGTGAGAACAGTTATTTAGAAAGAAATCCATGTTTGCATCGAGAGACACAGAGTTCAAGTCAAGCCACATTTGCTACGAATTACTAATTAGGTTTTAAGGACAATGCCTTCAATTTAAGAAAATAGCTGTCAAGATACCTATCATCAGGCATACCCAGCATCCCTGACAACCATCTTAGCGCTGACTTAAAGAATCCCATTCTCGTCCGGCGCTTTATTACATTTGCATTTCAATAAAGAGGCTTTAACGCAACCTGAATCTATTGACCGCTGTCCAAAAATCCTTGGGATTATTACAAGCCGCTATTGAATTCAGCAGTGAGAATTTGTATTGCCCCTTCTTGGACCTACGTAACTCCAGAAAATCTCTTTTGATTTTCAGGGATTTTGCCCCCTCCGAATCGGCAAAACTCGACTCTTTGAAGACATTTAAAGATTGTCTAAGCTTATGGCGTATGACTCTACATTCCTTATCATCCGAACGTTCTTTCCCTGGAGTATGCCATTTAGGATTTGCACGTAAATCTAACTTATCGGCGACAGTTGAGGTTTGCATTCCAAATTATTTTATTATATAAAAATGAGTCTCTATTTACACTTGTGTCCATCTGTATGAAATACGAAATATCAACGTGAACCAGGAGATGGTCGGATGTCGTAGGTAATTTCGCATTTAAGATCGTCACTTCACCACTCTCAAGAATTTTAACAAGAACCTCCCCCCTTGCGTTGACCTCAGAGTCCAATGATCGTCGCACATACAATGCTGCAGAATTTTTGGTGAGGAGTAAACCTTCCAGGTCATTCGGAAAGGGCTTCCTTAAAAGTCTGCTCGAACAAGTCACTATCCATAGATGATTTAAAGTACACATTACCACAATAAATTGAAATGCCCTCCGCCAACATTCAACGAAAATAAGTGTAGAGGAAATTAATAAAATTTCGAAGTTAAATACAGATTTGCTTATAAAAATTGCTAAACCCTGCTAGGGCGAGCAACCCTAGCAGAACGCTGTGCATTACTAACAATAGTGATGTGATCAGGGATCCAAACAGTAGATTTTAATTTCGGTAAAGTTACGCATTTCTCGCACAGGCAAATGATGTCCGAACTGAGTACGTAATTTGCAATATCAGAAAAGTTGGAAAGGCCGTGAGCATTCCAGAATAAGGCGCAAAGATTGATACCCTTAAGAGATTGACATAAGACATCCTGGTTAACGACTTCATTCTCTGCTGCAAGTTGCTAAGCCTTACCAGGCTTAGTAGGCTTATGACTCTTAGGCTGAGGCTTCTTTGGCTTTGAGGCTATTGTTCCTATAAAGGAGTCGAGCAAACAATTCGATCCATCCTTTGGGCGTTTTTGTCGTGTTTTGGATTTGCTTCTTGACAAACATTGATTTTCAATCGACAGTTGTTCATTTCCCTCTTCTTTTAGAAGGGATTCAACCTCCAGGGGAGAGAGCTGACGTTCCTCCAGTGTAATACCCCTACTCTTAACGGACACGTTAAAACCCGCATATTTTCGCCTATGATATAGGGCTTCCCTTTCTTGTCTTTCCTCTGGTGATCTATTAAGTGTCATAGAAAGGTTCAACTCTTTGAACGCTGTGGGTTTGTTGAAAACGTCCTGCTTCCATCTTCCAGAATTGAAACGCACAAGAACGGGCCTATTGCTTTGCTTCCTCCCCAGTCGATAAATGGTATCAATATTTGTTTCAATAAGTAAAAGAGCAGCGCTGGTGATAATATTGAGAACGAATGAGAAAATGTCCTTGTTAGATTATTCGTCTTCCGATAGGTTGTGAATCAGGACATTGCAGGAGCGGGCTTGTCGCTGAAGAAAGCCAACCTCTCTCTTTAGTGAACTACATTTTTCCTCTAATGCTTGATGACTTTCTTCCAGCTCTTTATATTGTGCTTTAGTTTTACTGAATTCAATTTTTAGAGCATCAAAATCGGACTTCAATTGAGCTATGTCCGTTTTAAGCAGTTTGACGTCCTTTTTGGTTTCCTCTGTGTCGGCTTTGGTGGAGTTTGATAACTTTAGTGCATTTGCATCGCCACTCATTTTTGTAAATTGTAGCTACTTTGAAAGTGGTAGATAAGAGCGATCAGTAACAGCTGTCACCACACGCGATAAAGACCAAACAAAATATCTAGCATTTGAGAAACTAGGCCAAATCAAGAAATTCATACCCGGCACGAGAGACACGTGTTGCTCACACCGGCTCAATGTTGCAACTCTATCTAGTTCCTAATCTGGATGTTAGTTAAAAAGATCCTAGATGAAAAAACTTAATATATAGATTTTAGGATTTAATATCCACTCAGAGAAAAATGTGGCTTAAAAAAAGCATCATCGTCTTGCCTGTTTTGTTTTGAACAACCCAAATATCTTTTTTATACAAATAAAATTTCTTGGCTGTAAGATTAGACGAAAATTACAGAAGACAAAAACTGAACCTATCAAAACGTTGCAGAGGATTGACAGCTACGTTATTTAACAAATGAAAACTACCCATTGTGCAATTTTTAGATGAGATTTTGTAGCTCAATGTGATACTTAAGTATTTTTTGTGAGAACAACTGTGAACATTATAATTTGTTCTCTAGATTTTATTCTGGAGATTAGTTTTAAAAATTCTGAATTAGGAAATTTAACATATAAACTTTAGGGCTTAATATACCTTAAGAGAAAAAGGTGGCTTGAAAGAAAAGCATCATCCTCTTTCCTGTTTTGTTTTGAACCACCTGAAAATCTTTTTTACACAAACAACACTATTTTCCTGCAGGATTAGATGAAGTTTGTCACAAGAGGATAATGTTTGGTTTGAAAGATATATTTTAGACAAATTAAAATACTCTAAACCTTGAAATTAGGAGGAGATTCCATTTGTGAAAAAAAAACATCCTTCTGACACAAGAGGACATTTCTCTAAGTGTCTATGGATTGCTGTCCCTTTAAAATCCAAGATATCGAAGATCATGAACATTATAATCCAATTGGTATTTATAAGAAAAAGTCTTATTTGTTCCAACTACATTTATATTATTTTATACAGAAATTTTCAAATAATGTACTGGAATTTTGAAACCAAAATAGTATGAAGGTTGTCATATCTTTATCGAAACCAACTATAGATAGTATAGAAAAGGAACAGTATTAAAATCGATGATAAAATATCTCGTGTGCTCATATCAGGAATTGTGATACTCCTGCATGATGCAGAAACATGTTTATATTTAAATTGGAATCAAAAATCTGATAACATAACTTTAGTTACCATTCTTTTTTCTCTCGAATAGCTAATCCAATTCCTGATATGAACACTCGAGATACTGTATGATCGCTTTTTATATTCTTCTCTTCGCAATTATTTATAGTTGGTTTCGAAAAACATGTGACAATCTTCATTTGAATAGTTTGGTTTTGAAAATCCGAAACGTTATCCTACAAATTCTGAATAAAATCGTCTGGAAGCGGTTGGAACAAATTTTTTCCTTATAAATATCAATTTGTTGTTTCCCAGACGCTAAATCAAGAATAATTTATATGTTGAAGTCATTTTTATAGGCTATAATCTTTTTTCTGAATGTGCCTGTAATTTTATAACCTATATTTTTTCAGTATTCTTATAATTTGTATTGATCGACTAGTCGAGTGACATGCATGATGATATCATCAAGTTGTAATAGAGAGCATGAGAGGTTAAGGTTACTCTTTTATTTTTCCATTAATTTTCTTCCGAAGTGAAGTAACCCTCGGAAAATTAAACTTCTTTTCTAGAAAACTTAACTATTCAGCTTAGAAATAACTTTTTTGGTAAAAGTTCACATTTTTGGGTAGAAAATTCAACTGCTTTGTAAATGCTTTGTAAATTAAAGATTAAACTGTTTTTGATTTAAGGTTAAAAACTTTTTTCAGTCAAAATTTATCTTTTGGTTAAAAAGAAAATTGTATTACTGAAAACCTAAATATTCTATTTTTGGTTGAAAAATGTTTTATTTTAGTTGAAAATTTAACTATTTGGTTAACAATATATGTATCTAGTTGATAATCCTTTTTTTGCTATAAAATTAATCGTCTTGCACGAAAATTAATCTGTTTTGGTTTGAGCATTCCGCCATTTTCTTTAAAATTCGTCTATTTCGGTTGAATTCAGAATTAAAATACTTGAAAATCGATGAATTAATTAATAATAATCAAACTGAAAACAGTGTTAATTTAAAGACACGTGGTAGTCTCTGGAACAATTTGGCAGTATTGATGTAATTTATAGTCTAAAGGTAATGATAAATTACTGGGCATTTTTCTTTGTTATTTAGTTCTTGTTCAAAAATTTAAATATTTCATGGACACATTGGGAACAAGAGACATTTTGAAAATTTAGAATTCTGATTCATTTCGATATCCTATTGTAAGGTTTCGACTGTGCGAAGGCAATGCAAAAGTTAATACAGATAATTAATTAAGTAATCCTGATTACCGGGTTTCCTTTTCATATATGCTATTTTTACATTACATTCAACATTCATAATAAATTTTAATTATTAATTGCCAGCACGTTTCGATTTGATATAAAGGTCCTTCTCGAGGCTTTTTAAACTAATATGGAAAAATAAAACCCCTGAAGATTATTTTAAACTTGTTGCTACATGATATTGTTGTAGATACTTTTTTTAATTTAAAAAAATATTTGAGTACAATCTGAAAAGCTTCCTACAGATTAGTAGATGTTGATTATATTTCAAACTGTTTGAAAAATATTTTTTTTTTGCAAAAAATTGAAGACATTGTGATAACAATTTCGATTGGGGTAACCTCAGAAATTATGATCCTGTAGGAAAGTTTTATATACATTAGTATTTTTTGATTACATTTCAAACTGTTTGCGAATACAATTTTGTTTGCATCCGCAAATAGTTTAAAATGTAGTCAACATATAATAATCTCTAGCAATCTGCTTTATAAAATTATAATTACTTGAGGTTATCTTAATTAAAATTGTTATCAACGATGTCATGTCAAGCTAAAATAAAGGTTCTTTTTTTAATTAGAACAATGGCTTTATCTGACTTTTTTATAACACTTAAAAAAAGTATCTACAACAGATTTATAAAACAAAAGACAGTTTGGTGTTTACTTTGGTTCCTTGAAAGAATCAGGAACAGTAAATTTGATAATTTACATATATAAAAATATGATAATAGAAAAATAAAAGAATTGTTGAACGTTAAAAATTTGCATATCACAAAATACAAACACATTCTACAAATTCAATAATCTCCCCTAAAAATATGAAAACAGTAGATAATAAATGTCGGAAGATTTTTCTCCCTTTTTCCGTATCTCAGTGGCAGCAAATTTAAATTCACGAGATTAATTTCGACTCGTATCGCCTCCACAATGGATGTATTGATCTTTGGCTGTCGTAGTTTTCGATTTCACATTCGCCTTTTTCCTCTCTTCCTTCTCTATTTCCAGATCCTCATTTTTTAAAAAAGGTGAATGAAGGAAAATTTATCGACTGTTTGCTATCTTATCTGAAAAGCTCGTGTGTTTGCATGGTTCTTTTTACTCATCCTACAAATGGCTTAGACTTTCCCAAAATATATTATATGGTCTAAAATGTTTGATTCTTTGATAAAAACCCGGGAAAAAGTCTTGAGGATTTTCCGCCACCGTATGAGACTTTTCGTCCTTTCAGTTTTTACTAAAAAGAGAATTTTCCCTTTGAAATAAATTTTATTGGAATCAATTGTCTTTCGTTTTAATAATAAAATTTTTTTAATTTGAAATGATTTTCTTTATTTTGAAGTTGTTTTCGGTACTTTTGGACAAATATTTTTCCGATTGAATGTCTCTTTTGCAGAAAACTCTAACATACTTGAAAAATAGAGGAGTATGAATGCATTATTTTATTTATTTCTTTATTTATTTACATTCGCTTTCCTTGCGGTCTGGTTAGGATCATTAGTGGGTAATATGATAATTGGTAATTGGTAATTGAGAGGAGAAACTATAAGATGCGTAGCCTCTATATTTTACTTTTCAATTTTAATTTTTTTTCTATTTCACTTTTTAATCGAGGGATGGGGAATGATTTTCTAGACTCGTTAACGACCAAGAATGGATTATCGATTTGTTCTCAAACGTTTTGTCCGTTAGCCTCCGCTCCATTTTTTCCTATAATGAGGCTCTTCCCTCTCAGGTTTAAAAATGAAACCTCGATATTTAATATTAAGATGCACTTGTTACTAGCTAATGAGTGATTTTCTGTTTGGTCAGAAATTGATATGGAAAATTTTCTATATTTGTCTCCTGACAATGTGTATACTAACCTCTGAAATTGCTTCGCTTCTTTCAAGTTCAAAACAAGTGAAGGAGATTGCACAAAACGTATAATTATTTCCTTGATTTTCAACATTTTATCAAGTTTACAAATGCCACCCATTTCACGACGTCCAGTTTCTTTACGAGCCGGCACAAAAAGCCTTTGGCTATGTCTAGAGCGGAGAAAGAGGTGTGTCAGAAAGAATCAACAGTTTTTCTGTGATACATCTAAACTCTTCCGAGACCCTCCAGTTAATCTGGAACACCCGCCGAAACCAGAGGTCCACCAGAGATTCACCAGCATCAGGTCCGCATTTTCATCTCATATCTAACGTCGAAAGAGCCTGTTCCTGAGTGGCTGATGGAAGGACACAAACTGCTCCTCCTGAAGAAGGACAACTTGTCTGACCCTAAGAATTACAGGCCAATAACTTGTCTAAACAAACTGTATAAGATCTTCAGCTATCTTAGATGACAGGATCGTTCGAAAAATCGAACCTGTGTGTCAAGAGATGTACGTACAAGGTGACTCAAAGAAAAGTGTAGCAGGAGTTCGGAAAAACCTGCTAATTGACAGATGCGTCTACAAGGACGCATCCTACAAGTTCTACCTGTGAATGGCCTGGATTGACTGCCGGAAAGCTTTTGATTTAACCTCTCATAGACTTATCATCTTTCTGTTGGAAAGCTTGAAGGTTCTTCCACACATACTGAGATGTATAAAGAAATTGATGCTCCTTTGGAGAACTAGATTTACTATCTCATATCGAAAAAATCGTTTGACAACTAACAGCGTCACGTTTCGGAGAAGCTTCTTTGAGGATGACATCATGAGCCCTCTTCTCTTTTGCCTTAAAATATTGTCACAATCTCTCGCACTTCGCGATTTTCTAGGGTACTGCTGCGGTAAACCTGGATATCGGAAGCATAAGGTCGCTCATGTATTTTACATGGACGATTTCAAGATCTATGATAGAAATGCAGAGAAACTGAACCTAGCTCTAGGGACTATTGAGAAGTATACTCAGGAGATTGGAGTGCAGTTTGAATTAGAAAAATGTGCCATTTGAAGGAAGGACGGCTTTCTGGCATTTCCGGGGACTCTGAGCTCGTCGACAGAAGCGCTATTACAAGAACCTAGCGCTGAAGAGAACTACCCATTCGTGGGCGTATCAGAGGAAGGTGTTCACGAAGGATTGTTATCAGCACATCGGTACCACCTTCTATCAAACTCCTAAACCAGAGGGTCTTCATTAGCAACCCCTTAGCACCTGCTATCAAACTTTTATATCGAAGGGTTGTTATCAGCAACCCTTTACCCCACCCCCTATGAAACTCTTGAATCTCAGAGTCTTTATCAGCATCTCTTTATACTCTGCTATCAAACTTAAAATCAAAGGGTTATTATCAGCACCAATTTACATCCCCCCGCCTTCCAAACTCTAAAGTAAAAGGGTCATTAACAGCAACTAGTTTTCTCCCTCCTACCAAATTCTTAAATCCTAGGATCGTGATCAGCGCCCCGAACCCCTGACCCTAACCATCAAACTCTTAAGTCGAATAATCATTATTAGCACTCCTTAAGACCTTGCTATTAACTCTAAAATCAATGGATCATTCTCCAAAAAACCAAATATAGCAATTATTGGCAATTTGTCGAGCTGGAAAAGGTGTAGATTGTGTCAAACTACCCCCTTTTCTTTTCCAGCTCGAAAATTATCATTTCAAATGACAATAATTTGTATAAACATTTATAATTTATTAATTAAGAAAAATTTCTTAAAAATATTATTATTTTAATGTTAAATATAGAAATTTTCAATTTATACTATTCTAGTATTTGAAATTGATTAACTGTTAATTATTAAACTTAATCAACCATTAGTGAAATTGACTTAAATATTTCTAATCTATTATTTTTTGGCATTATTGAAATCTTTGATCGATTTGAATTTCTTTTAAAATAATTCATTTCTTTCAATATAATTTCGTTCTGAAATTTGATTTGAAAGACAAACAAGAAAATTTAGATCATTTATGTTTTTTTTCGAAAAAGTAAAATTTTTTTGTAAACAATTGATGAAGTTGAATGTAAAGTGATCATAATTTTCTTAAAAAACCAAAACTTTGGAAATTATCAGTTATCAAAAAAAAGTCTTCATAATTTTTGAAAAAAAATTCAAATGTTTTTATCTTTCCCAACTGATATTTTACTTTTGGACTAGAAAGAGGATTTTCCAAAAGGTTTCAAACTATTTATTCATAAACTAAAAAATAATGGTTTTATAAACATTGAAGTTTATTTTAATTACTTTGTATTCGTTTCATACAGTGACCACTGCTAAGCGTGGAAAAATACTGAGAAAATTCGGAAAAATCTGCTTCCTATTAAAATTCAACATTTTTAGCAAAAAATACTTTGTGCTAAAAAGGGAAGGGGCATTTGCTATTTTATAGTTTTCTTTTTTTGCTGTTAGTGGTTAAAACGTAATAGAAATTTTGATCATTTTGGTCGATATTTTGAACGTATGGGAGGAAAAGAAAAATCCCCTGAAACTGATAACACAGAAGGTGGGTTTCTGCAGTTTTCCTCTCCCCTGGCCAAATTTAGACAGACCCATACCGTGTTTTGATGAACAATATTCAGTGTTTTACAACCAGGAGAGCAAGCAGAAATAAATTACCTATGAAACGTTTATTTAAGTTGAATTGAATACATTTTTATCGTTAAAAGAGATATCATAGTTTATTTATGAAAATTACCTGACCTAAAGATTACAAAATTTGAAAATTAAGTTCTGAAAATTAATACTACAGATTTTATTACACATGTGTTGTAATTTCAGATTACTATTTCGGGAATGTAGATTTATTAAAGAAAAGTACAAAAAAAGCTTGGTAAATTTACAAATATTTGTAAACGAGTTGGACAAATTTTTTAGCTAAAAGCCGGAGGATGTAGGCCTGGGTGGGCGAAGGCGCTGGAAGTGATGTTAATATGATTTTGGTATCTGTAAAATATACTGAAACCGAAAAACTGCCATAGCCTTTGACTTAGTTTCGGAAGTATCTAAGTGTGGCTTTTTTCAAATAATTGTGTAAACACGTACATCATAATTTAAAATGATTAAAAAACCAGTAGTAATTGCTGATTCTGTATTTGCTAACATTAAGAATATAAAACATTTAAAAGTCAGTTATTAAACAAATTTTTATGTAAATATTAAATTTTAAACAATGATTTCGAATTAAAAACTAAAAAATTTCAGATTAAAAATTACGAAAAATGAACAATCTTATTTTAAATCAAAGAAACTCGAAATTGACTGATTTCAGATTAAAATGTTTAAAATAGGGTAATTTCATGTAAAATTTCGTAAAATCACAAATATTTTAAGGGTGTGCAAATTTAGATTGTGGTTTTTTGTTAGAAAAATCTGCCGCTTTGAACTATCATACATTGCATGAATTTTATCATCGATGAGTATTCCAATTATAAAGTTTTGATCCGTTGCGACTTGAGAAAACCATTCGTTTCTTGGTTCGACAAGATGACCATTTTCTGCTCTGTAGAAAGCGACTCCGTAAATAGTGAGCGGTCCAGGGATCACCAATTTCTTGATTTCCAGTGGAGATGCTTCTGCAAGAAGAAGTACAGTTGTAGGTCAATTTTCTGTGACCGAAGCTAGTGCAAAAAGAGCCTTTCTGGCGCCTTTGTTCTAATGAAAAAGCACCTATTTGCGCTTTTTCATAGATTGCGTCCACCGTACTTTTTTCCAAGGAGGAGACCGAACTGAAGATTCCTGTGCAGAAACCTCTGAGGATCCTGGACATGTTTCTGAACATGAACGTGCACACAAACCTGTATAGGTGATTTTGACGGTTCCTGTACAGGCAGTTGGTAAAGGAAACTGTGCATGATCTTGCAAAGGAACCTGTGTATAATATAGCCTTTGAATGATCCTCTGCAGGTTCGTGTGCCGGATCGTGTCCAGAAACATGATCAGAATCGTCCAAGGTTCCTGGCAGGAATTTAAAAATTTTAAATGACCCCATACGTGTTTCTGTACAGGAATCCGCTCAGCAAATACCAGCACAGGAACCGTCAAGGTTACCTGTGCAGCTTCGTGTGCACGATCGTGTGCAGCAACATGTCCAGGATCCTCGAAGATTCCTGTACAGGAAGTTGCCGAAGGAAACTGTGCATGATCTTGCAAAGGAACCTGTATGCAATATAACCTTTGCATGATCCTCTGCAGCTTCGTGTGCCAATTCTGTCCAGAAACATGTCCAGGATCCTCCGAGGTTCCTGGCAGAA
The DNA here is from genome assembly GCA_932195095.1 of Andricus curvator. Taxonomy (NCBI): domain Eukaryota; kingdom Metazoa; phylum Arthropoda; class Insecta; order Hymenoptera; family Cynipidae; genus Andricus; species Andricus curvator. Next base: position 4,982 of record CAKNYM010044434.1, on the reverse strand, counting down.
ATTTTAAAATTTTAAAGGACCCCATACGTGTTTCTGTACAGGAACCCGCTCAGCAAATTCCAGCACAGGAACCGTCAAGATTACCTGTGCAGCTTCGTGTGCAGGATCGTGTGCAGCAACATGTCCAGGATCCTCGGAAGTTCCTGTATAGGAATTTCCAGCTGGGAAGTAAGAGGAACTCACAATTCACAGCTCACAAATCACAAGGGGAGGAAAAGTAGGGAAAATTATAGAAGGATGAATAGGGGAAATGAGGGGTAATGAGGAGGGGGTCTGGAGGTAGTGAGGAAAAATGAGGGTGAAGTGAGGAGAGGGGGAAGTAGATAAGGAAGAAATGGAAGGGAGGGGAAGCGAAGATTGAAGTGTGGGGAGGGGAAGTAAACCAGGAGGGGGAAGTAGGGGAATGTAGGGGGAGGAAAATTATGGTAGGGTGAGGTTTGAAAAACTTTTTTACATCTTAATAGGCTACGAAACCCGTTTCTGTAGAAGCGCAGGGACTACTTTGACTTATTTTTCTATAGTTTAAAAGCATTTTTTTCGAGTGAAAAAACACCTTTTTTATCCATTTTCAGGTGAAAAAAAATTATCTTTTTGACGCTCTTTCTAAGGCCTTTTTGACTAGAGAAATACGCTAAAAAGGTGTTTTTTTCACTAGAAAAGATCGTGAAAAAATGTATTCACTAGAATAAATCGCCATAAAAAGGTGTTACAAAAAGTGCCTCAGCACTTTATGCAGGAGCGCAAAAAGTCCTCCATTGACTGAAAAAATTGCCAAAAAGTGGCTTTTTAATAGAAAAAAGAGCAGAAAAGGGACATTTTTCACTAGAAAAAAGGTCAAAAATGGTGTCTCTTTCACTAGAAACAAAAACTGGCTTTCATTAATAGAGAAAAAATTGTTTCTATTATAGCTTTTTTCTAGTAATCAATTAGAAAAAAGCGCCAAAAAATTTGCTAGGAAAAATAATTTTTTCACTAAAAAAGATTCAAAGTTTATGGGACGAAAGCGCAAAAAAATTATATTTTTGTATTCGCTAAAAGTGCCAAAAAAGTGCCTTCTTAATAGCAAGAAGTGCAAAAAAGTTATGTTTTTCAGAAAAAAGCTTCATAAAAAAGTGCTAGAAAATTTTTCTTCACTGTGAAAAAACGCAACAAGTGCCAGAAAAGTTATTTTTTTCCTTATGAAGTGACAAGAGGTGTTTTTTTCTAGAAAAAAATGCCACAAAAGTTATGTTTTCCTTTTTTTACAAAAACAAAGTGACAAAGAAAATTTTTCGGTAGAAGAATCTTTAAAAAGTGCTTTTTATTTTTGAAAAACCCAAAATTGTGCTTTTTGGCTGAAAATCGAAACTCAAAATGTGTTTTTTTTTCACTAGAAAAACGCGACAAAGCAGGGGCTCTTTTACTAGAAAGAATAGTAATGAGGGCCATTTTTTTACGAGAAGAAATAATTAAAAATGTGCTTTTTGCACTGGAAAAGAGCGTCAAGAAAAATGCTACTTTACTAGAAAGAAGAGTTTTTCTCACTAGAGAGAGCAATTTTTTCACTATAAAAAAGCCAAAAAAAATTCTTTTTCCTTCGAAAAAGCGCCGAAAAAGATGCTCTTCCATAAAAAAAATAAACCAAAGTTGCAAAGAAAGAATGTAAGAATTTCTTCTTTGAAATGACCCTTAGATTATATTTACCAGTGGAATTAAAGAAAATTGTTAAGGCACATGAGAAGCTCATCAAGGTCCACATTTTGAAGACAATTAATACGTATTACAAGATCTTTCCATAATCACAGCTATCTTAGCTTCTCAGATATTTGTGTTTCATTAAGCGACTTATTTTGCAATAGAAAGATCAACACAGTAATTATTTATTTTAGTTAATAGTATTCAATGTTTAATTGAAAGAGCCGATGAAACAGAATGATAATTATATTTTAAATTCAATTTTTTTACAATTTCAACAATGTGGTATCCAGTAAAGAAAATTAAACAGTTTTATTCTTTTATATATTTTAAACATGTCATTTTTTAAAGTGTTGGTAGTAAACTTAAAATTTTTTATCGTATTCGACGACAGCTGCTAAATTTATTCACATTTCGTAATATAAAAAATGTATGTAGCATTTGATGTGGAATACGATCAAAAAATTCAAATTGACTAACCAACACTTGTAAAATTGATGACAATTATACAATCTCAATAGAAATATATTATCTGTGTAATCTCCTTCACTAATTTTGCAAGTGAAATGACGCAACAAGAATGTCCAAAAATTATAAGTAGATTAAAAATCATATTGTTTGAAGTTTTTTCTATAAAATTTTTAGTCAACAAATTTTTGTGACTTTACCGGCCCCCCCCCCCCCCTCGCCCCCTATCAAACTCTGAAATCAAAGGGTCATTATCAGATTATTCCGGCACCCCTTTACAACCCTTATAAAACTTTAAAATCTAAGGGTCGTTATCAGGTAAATTCAGAACTTTTTCACACTCCCTACCCTGTAGAGAGTTTTTCAACAACCCTTCCATATTAGACTTTGATAGGTGGGGGATTGCAGGGGTGCTGATAACGACCTCTTGATTTTAGAGTTTGATAGGGGGATGTAAAGGGGTGCTGGATCCACGTTATAATCTACCTCATAAGAGTGACCTAGTACCCCTTTACACCCCCCGTCAAAATCTTAAATCGAAGGGTAGAAATAATTGAAAATTTTTTCATCTTCATTCATCAGGAATATTGAATATTAACTATCGAGGATTCATTTTTAAAGCAGAGAGGCAAGAGCCTCATTATAGGAAAACATGAAGCGGAGGCAACGAACAAATCGATAATCCATTCTTGGTCGTTAACAAGTCTAGAAAATCATTCCCCATCCCTCGAATGCAAAATAATAGGAAGAAAGATTTTATAGGCAATGCAGAAAAAAATCTAACCCAAAATGTTCAATTTTCAACAAAAAGGAATTTTTTTTAACAAAATTTTTGAATCCTCAGCCAAAACCAATTCGTAGTTTTTTCGTTAAATTTAACTGTTTTTAATATAATATCATATTGTTGAAACTCAGCTATTTGGTTGAAAATACATCTATTCTGATGAAACTGCAACACACAGAACTGTTTTTCAACAATTAAGAATAGAAAGGTAAAATAAGAAAGATTTTTTTTTTATTATTTTTTTTTTGTAAAAGTCTTCCGTACTTGAGATCTTTAAATTCCCCTCCCACATAGGAAACAGTGAGATGATATTTATAGTGAAGTCGCTATAGACATTTATAACTCTGCAAACTAAATAATTTAAATAAAAAGATCATAACTTTGCATGAAATTTCGTTTTTCACAAACTCTGATTCATACACTCAGAGAAAAATGTATCATGAAACAAAAGCACTGCCTTCTTACCTGTTTCGTTTTGAACCACGTGAAAATTCTTTTTACCCAAACTGGATTATTTTGCTGCAAGATTCGGTGAAGTTTCTCGCAAAAGGATAATGTTTATAGCAAAAAGTTTCTTGTTTAAACAAATGAAATTCCTCTTGACCTTAAATTATAAAGGAAATTTGATTTTTTTTAAGAAACATCCTTTTGACCAGATATTTCTCCGACGAATCTATTCATTTTGGTCTGTATGTACATGTAGGGCATCCTGCTGTCATCAAATCTACGATTATTATAGGTATCGCTGGTAGGATCATAAGGTGGATGGCATTTGCTGTTATCGAATATAGTGTCAGGTTTTATACTCGAATTAACAAGTGGGACAATCGATATTTCACGAGGCGAGGCCGTGAATGCTTCTAATATTCGAATTCGCGATATTGCATCCCAGATTGTTCGGGCTCAAATTAATGGCAGCAATTAAAAACATGTTCAATAATCTCCTGACAAACACTCCTAAAATGTATATGTCGATGGAAATGAATGGGAAATATCTCCCTTTTCTAATTAACACCCACCATGTATTACCTAACTATACTCTTTCAAACAGCCTCTTCAATCAATGATTTAAACGTTGATCAACGTTGTAAAAATGGCTTTTACCGTTTATGATCTTGGATTTTGAAATTTGGGACAACAATCTATGAACATTCAACCATAAATTCTTTCTGTTTATTTTTCAAGTCCTGGATTATAAAACTTAATATCCACTTACAGAAAAAGTTGTCTTGAAACAAAAGCATCCTCTTGCCTGTTTTGTTTTCAGCCACCTAAATATCTTTTTTTTTTGTGCAAACAGAATTATTTCGTTGCAATATTAGATGAAGTTCACAGCAAACAAAACCCAAGAATATCAAAACGTTGGAGAGAATTGACAGCTACATTGTTCGACAAATGAAAACTACCCATTGTGCAATGTTATGATGAGGTTGTGTAGCTCAATGTGATACTTGGGTATTTTGTGTGAGAACAACCTTGAACATTATAATTTCGTATCTAGTTTTCATTCTGGATGTTAGTTTTGAAAATCATGGATTAGAAAACTTATTATAAAGACTGTAGTGTTTAGTGCTCACTCAGAGAAAAAGGTGGCTTGAAAGAAAAGAATCATCCTATTGCATGTTTTGTTTCGAAACACCTGAATATCTTTTTTTTGTGCAAACAGAATTATTCGGCTGCAAGATTAGATGAAGTTCACAGCAGACAAAATCCAAAAGTATCAAAACGTTGAAAAGAATTGACAGCTACATTGTTCAACAAATAGAAACTACCCATTGTGCAATATTATGAGATTTTGTAGCTCAATGTGATACTTGGGTATTTTTTGTGAGAACAACCTTGAACACTATAATTTTTTGTCTAGGTTTTATTCTGGATGTTAGTTTTGAAAATCCTAGATTAGAAAATTTAATATTCAGACTGTAGGGTTTAGTATCCTCTCAGAGGAAAAGGTGGCTTAAAAGAAAAGCATCATCCCCTTGTCTGTTTTGTTTTGAACAACCTAAATATTTTTTTTGCACGAATAAAATTTCTTGGCTATAAGATTAGACAAAAC